>RAOM01000044.1:0-222112 GCA_009805225.1 Neurospora sp. LNF1-1
CCCCCCCCAACCCCTGCTTCGTTCCTCGTAGACGGTAGTCAGCCGATACACTTTTCTTCTCCCTTGCTTGGAACTTTTCTCTCCCAGTCCCTGTTCCTTCCTCCCATTTCTCTTTGTACAAATATCAACCACTTCCCTCCCACGATCCCGAACGAGCTGACCGTCATTGCCCTTCACCTTCCTGTCTTTGTCCACCTTCCGCTACTTCTTACATCATAGAAAGCCATCATCCTCATATTCCAAGTCTTGCCCCCAGTCGTCAACATGTCTCCTCACAACGACTCATCACCAGCCGGAAGCTTCACCAACGGCTTCAACAGAATGGCCTTCCCACCCTCGGGGTCATCTACTCTCACAGTAGAGGATTTGACAGCCGAGCTGGCCAGCTCATACGACAGCAGCTCCCTGGACGCGCCCATCTCCCACGTCAAGCGACCCCTCGTCCCCGGCGTCTATGTCCCGACCATGTGCTTCTTTGAGAAGGAAACAGAAGATGTTGATACCGTCACCATTGCTCGCCATGCTGTTCGTCTAGCCCGTGCCGGCGTTACAGGCTTGGCTACTCAGGGTTCCAACGGAGAAGCCGTTCACCTAACCCACTCCGAACGACAAGTCGTCACCGCAACCACCAGAAAAGCACTCAATGACGCCGGATTTTCCCATATGCCTATTATTGTTGGCTGTGGCGCTCAAAGCACCAGAGAGGCAATCCTACTGTGCCGTCAAGCATGGCAAGCTGGAGGAGACTACGCACTTGTTCTTCCACCATCCTACTACGCGCCTCTGTTCGCTCCCTCATCCCAGACCATCCTCGAGTTCTTCAACGCAGTTGCCGATGCCTCGCCCATCCCAATCATCATCTACAACTACCCAGGTGCCGTCAATGGCATGGACATGTCGTCAGATATCATTGTGCAGCTTGCCCAGCACCCCAATATCGTTGGTGTGAAGCTCACCTGCGGCAACACCGGCAAGCTGAACCGTGTGGCAGCGGCTACTCGCAAGCTCTCAAAGAGATACGATCCCAAGAAGCCCGATTTCTTGGTTCTAGCGGGGTCTGCCGACTTTTCTATCCAGGCCTTGGCAGCAGGTGGACACGGAATCCTTGCTGGCCTCGCCAACATTGCCCCCAAAGCATGCATCAAGACCATCGAGCTCTGGGACCAGGGAAAGCACACCGAGGCTCAGGAGATGCAGGAGATTGTTTCGCAAGGCGATTGGACTGCTATCCAAGGCGGCGTTGTCGGAGTTAAAGCTGGATTGGAAGAGTGGGCAGGTTACGGTGGCTACTGCAGAAGCCCTCTCCCGAGGCCGACTCCAGAGCAGTCCAAGAACTGGAAAGATGGGTTCAAAGACTTGATCTTGCTTGAGAAGTCTCTCTAAGCTTTTCCAGCTCACATGATCGAACATTTCCGGCCATCAACGAGCATGGGCGGCGGCAACATGGCTGATACAATCAGGAATTATTTCATTTCCCCTTTTCGGCAAGCAAGCGAGACTGGTTAGCCAGTACCAACCTCGTCTCCATTTCTTCATGCTTTTCATTGTCTAGGCGTTTTTGAGGGGGTATACAGGTCACTGCGGGTAGCAGAAAGATGGGAAACCTCAAAATAGAGAATTCCTCGGCGTTGGGATAGGGGCACACACAGCATGGGTTAATCGGGTTAACGGAAACTTTGCGGAACGGTTGTTGGAAACCGCACTGCTACATGAGGAATGCCTCTTTTCAGTCACTCTTCCCTTTCACTCCTACAAACATGTATTACGGTGACACTTCACATGCTCGTGGATCTTCCGAGGTTTCAATTTTCTATATTCTCTCCATCGTTATGTTGTATTGATAACAAAGCCAATACGATGTTGCATAAGAGTCCCCGATTGTTCACACTGATAAGCCCATGTCCACTGATGCGATGTCTGAGCAAACAAAACTTTGTTCACTGCACCAAAAAAAAAAAAAAAAAAACCGGCTACGAATGTCTTGTGGCCATGGCGATTTATCTAGCCTAGACGGGTCCAGGCTGTGGATTGGCCTCCTTTGTGCTACGAGGGACAAGAAGTTGCAATGCCAAGTGGGCAAAGGCTAGCTTGTGGTTCAACAAGGAAGCAAACATGAGCTCATTTTGCAAGCCCAAATTCACTGCCACGTGAATAGCACAGAGACATGGACACTCAACTGGGTCATGGTACCAATCTGGCCCTTATCGCACTAGCATAACCCAGATGGCCATCCCAAGTCTTTGATTTCGCTGAGCGTAAGTGAAAGTGAAGTACGAACTGGAACATGTTGCTAATGGAAGATGAAAGATCGCTAACAACATACAATCTAAATGGTGGTATCTGTACGGGGTGCATTGACCATCAATGGACAGACTCCTGCTCACGCCTAGCACGACGAACCACCAAGACTTCATCACCACTTGAACAAAACCTCGGCAAGGGCTTCCACTTTACCTAGCACAGGAACTTTGCTTTTGGCATCAAGCTGCCGAACACTTGGGGCCCAATTCTGTTTCGTGCATGAGCAGGACTCAGAGTCACATGAATCAGTAGCCGTAAGTTGACCACGGGAATAAGCCATGATGAGTATGATGTAAATATCGGTATTGAGGGCAGCCACCTATCCGTACCGTCATAACCGATGGCTAACCTACGACATAAGGCGCTCAATTATGCGAATCGTCTTGGTACCACAACGGGGGCAAATTATTTCTCCGAGCAAGCCACGGGTAGGACATCTCAAGAGAGCCCGAACAACGGCGTTCTGCGATATCGGCTCCGCAACGCAGACTTTCATCGGGTACAGTCCTTCCCGATTTTCTTACCTTGTGTGATGTGGACTTAGGGGTGAGAGAACGGGAGGGGGAGGGGCATAAAGGTATGTGAAAGGCCAAAAACCAAGTAAACAATCCACACATCTGTTGTTACACCACCTCTAAACAACATTGAAACAACTCCTTTGCTGCAAGTCTTTGTACAACCAATCAGGGACTTGTCGCTCCATCAACCAAGTAGAAGACTCCAAATATTCACACCTACATAAACCAGTGTCTCACGGGCATGCCGGTATCATCCGACAGCCGGGAAGTGCGGTTTTCTTTCTGGCGTCGGGCGGGAAAGAGAAAAAAAAACGTGCAGAGAGCATGACAAGGGAAGCTAAGCTAGCGCAAGGCAACAAGAACGAGGGTAGGTGAGGTCCGTTGAAGATATGTGAATGTCTCCTCAAGAGCCTCATTGGGCCTTAACGCCTTATTTTCATTAACCCTCCCCCAACTTTTGCCCCCATTCTCTTTGCTTAGCCTTGCCTGCTTACGGGCGGGACCTTGCACAAAGGAAAGCTGGGAAAAACGCGGGCAAGGCCACCACGGGATGATGCCCCCCACGCCCAGGTATGCAAGAACCACACCAAAAAACCATGAGGGGGGACGGGAAAGCAAACAAGGTGTTTGCGAGGTGGTGGGTATGGAGGAAAATGGTGGGTAAGAAAAGGGTTAAGCTTGAACCCGTCGCTATGGGCATCACCACCACAAACACACATCACCCGCCAGTACAACCAGCGCGGGAGCCGCACGGTAAATGTACCAGACTAGATGGATGCTGGATTCCTACCCTCCTTTGCGGCGAAGGGCGGAGAAGCACGACGCAAGATGGAACGAGGCAGATATTCCCCTTGCAGCCCGGGCCTTGTTGCCCAACGGCTAGCTGCTGTCAGTAGCATGATGACGAAGGGTTTATCTACCAATCATCCTTCCGTCTATCCGTCCACCCGCAATCCCATTTCAGAGGTTGGTACATGCACTTGCACAAACACCGATTCATCATGTTTCCATCTGTTGGAAGTTCTTGGAAGAAGAACCCCCTCACCACCATCAGCAGACCACTGGCGGCACTCTCGCTTTGGATTCATGCTAACGTGTGGCCCCAGAGCTGTATGAATGAGACACACATACGGGAAGGAGCATAACACCCTTTACCTCCTTGTCGCCGGTCGGTGTGGAATCCTCGTGGTGGTAGCCGTTCGAATGCGCTGTTCACACAACATCGCCCATCCATCACCTTCTATCCTCTCGTCTTGTTGTCGACTGCAAGCGCCCGATGAGACAATTTTCTAGCCGAGTCTGCCGAGTTGTCCATTTCTGCGCAACACAACATACGAAGAGTAACTGACCATACCGCTTATTCTCGTCTCCTTCCCCTTCTCGACACAGCTCATGGTCTCCAATCTGGCCCCTTCATCTTTTCCCCTCCCTTTTCTGTCTTCTACACATAAAGAGGACCTATACGAGTTGCGGCTGCGAGTTACAGAACATGTGTGCTCCTGCAAGCCTCTTCACCGCTAACCATGCGTCAGAGCTGGCTGTGGTTGTGTGTTTATGTCGGACATTTTGCTCTCATCTCATTGGCGCGTGGCCTCTCTGTGTTCATGCTCCCATTTTCGTCTTTTGGCTGTCCTTATTCTAGAAGGAAGATGATCACAAAAAGTTTTGGTCATATCGTTACAGCGCTTGCACGCGCGCGCCCGGAAAAGAGGCTGGGCTGGGCTGGGCTGGGCTGGGTTTCGTTCCAGTCGTTCGGTTTTTTTTTTTTTTCGTCGTCATCAGTTCAATGGGGAACGAAGTACCTGAGCAAGCAATCGTCCTATTCATCGGTACCTAAGGAGCCACTGCGTTTCTGGAACCCTCGTTTATCTTTCCGTGCTTCTTCAGTTCTTCCATCTCTTATGTTTGTACCTGCTGGAGTTGCTGCGGTGGCTCTATTATTATCAGACCCATGACTCTTTAAAGGGCCATGGGAAGCCAATTCGTCATCCATTAATATGCAGAAGGATCCCCGTTGATGCTCTTTTAAAACTAGCTGCGCTGTCCTACTTGTTCCTCTTGCAAATCCGTTTCCTTCGAGTGAATACTCGAGAGGATCAAAAAAGAAAGAACTTCTAGGTTTTTCCGGCGGCAGACGTGAACTACAAACAATTCCAAGAGCCAAGAGCAAGACCCTTCGGCCGATACCAGACACACCTGTCTGTCACTTTTCAACTAATACCAACAAAGCAAGCTATTAGAACGCATTGCCCAACCATCCCTCTCCACACATCCCGGTATCACGCCGGGATCCCTTTCCCAATGGAGGCTGTCGCAACAGCGAGAACAAGGAGGGTGGGGGGGAAGAGGAGCCGCCTCGACCTCACACCATCAACATCAGGACTCATACCCATGGTCACATTCACTCTTGTCCCGCTCCTCCTATTAATCAACAGCTTTGCCTCGCTAGCCGCGGCTCAGACAACCCCGATTCCGGTCGTCGGCGTCAAGACGGGTGTCGATTCCAACACGGGACAGAGGCCAATTAGGAGGAACATCAATGATCTTTACGCCAGGGGAGGGCCACAATGGTAAGGAGAAGTGACTTTCAAGTGGGGAAGGGGGGGGGGCGGGTTCATGCTTTCTACTTTGACTCATCCCCCCCAATATGGCTGAATGGTTGGCTGACTGACCATGTTTGCTTTAGGGATCTCTACATCTTGGCCTTGTCGGAGATGCAAGCTATGAACGAGTCGGAGGAGCTGTCGTATTTCAGTCTAGCAGGTAAGCGAGGATACCTACGTACCCTGGAGCAGACAGCTCTTTGGGTGATGGTGTGGGAGTTACCATGAAGCTGACTCTGTGTTGAAAGGTATTCATGGATTACCGCACAGGGTGTGGAATGGAGTTGAACAAGTTGAGGGTGCGCCTGAAATTGGGTACTGTCCTCATGGTGTAAGTGTTGTCTTATATACGATTACTTCTTAATTCCCACCATGATGGATATCACAGATACTGACTGGGTCACAAAAACGCGCAGGAAACCATCTTTGTTCCATGGCATCGACCATTTGTTGCTCTCTTCGAGGTATGTACGCCATCCCCAACCACAGTCTACACTAGCTAGCCCCTTGTCTCTGATCAACCCATTCCCATACCATATACCTCATTCTCCAACCCATTACCTCGTTATATCCCCTACACCCATGAGATCGCACCACCACCACTTACCCACCCCACTCCTCACTACCTACACTCCTCATTCCAGTTTCAACACCCAACTAACACCCTCCCCCTCCCAAAAAGCAAACCCTAGTCTCTCACGCCCTCACCATCGCTTCCCGCTACCCCCCCTCCCTCCAACCCGCCTACACGGGCGCCGCCCGCACGCTCCGCCTCCCCTTCTGGGACTGGGCCTCGGACTCTTCGCTGCCCTACGCCGTGATGAACGAGACCATCAAAGTCAGCAACACGCCCAACTCCTCTCTGGCTTCATTGTCCCTGCCCAACAACAACAACGGTACCGGTGGCGGCAGCGGGGCGCCCTCGGGCGCGGTGGGCGTGACGGTTAGGAACCCGCTTTATAGCTATCGGTTTCAGGAGGGGAGTGTGATGTATGGATTTTCGCCGGACAATATGAGGTTAAATCCGCAGACGGAGAGGTGTGTTGTTGATGAGAAGGGGGGGCCGGATAATAAGACGGCGATTAGAAGGTGGAGTGAGCCGTGGATGGCGGAGGAGGGGATGAAGGAGTTGGGGAGCCAACTGAGGGATGGTGTGGTGAGTTTTCCTTTTTCTCTGTTCTTTGTTTTGTGTGAAGGTTGGTTTGGTTGAGCCCGGGGGGGGGGGCGGCTAGCCGAAGGGTTGGATTCAACTGCTTGGAGTGGTCCTCGGTTTTCATGGAACTGTCAGGGCGGAAACTGGCAGTTTCGTTAAGGAGTGGCTCGGGAACCGCGACTTTTTGGGGAAGACAGCGCATGATATGGGCCCCAAAGTTAAAGGAACATTCTGCTAACTCATTACTTACCCCTCCTAGTACGATATCTTCGTCAGACCTGACCCCGGAGGATGGGGAGCTATGTGGTTCGAAGGTCCTCACAATACAGTACACAACAACGCCGGATGTAACAGCGGCACCTTGGCTAACATCGATTGGTCCGCTTTCGACCCTCTGTTGTAAGTACCTCCCACAACAACCGACTGACAATCCCTTTGCTAACGAATCCATTACCTCCCAGTATGCTCCACCACGCAAACACCGACCGCCTCGTCGCCCTCTGGCAAGCAATCTACTACCACGACACAACCTTCAACTACTCCTTCCCCTCTAGCGGCCAACTTGGCACCAAAAAGGGGACCATCCTCACAGCCGACTCCCCCCTCAAGCCCTTCCACGCCGAGTTCCCCGCCAACAGCAGCGGCAGCGGCAACACCGCCCCACCACCTTCGGACGCGGGAGGTTTCTTCCACACTAGTAACTCGGTGGCGGACCTCCGGACGTTCGGGTACACGTACCCAGAGCTGAACACGGATTGGCAGACGCCTGATAAGGAGAAGTTGGCGGCGCAGGTGAGGAAGGCAGTTAATAAGTTGTATGGGTCTGGCGATGATGCTAGTGCGGATGAGCAGGGGCAGGCGGGAGTTGCTGGACGGGATGTTGACGAGGATCTGGAGGAGGACGAGCTGGATGAGGAGGAAGATGATACCGAAACTGAGACCGACGGCGGAAAGGAGGTTGAGGAGAACAACAAGATTACCTTCCGCCGTTTGAGGTTGCGGTCTCTCTCTGCTTCTTCTAACTCCAACTCCAAGGAAGACGGAGAAAAAGACGGAGAAAAAGACGGAGAAAAAGACACCACCACAAGCAACGACGTCAAACAAACAGAAGAAAACAACAAAATCACCTTCCGCCATTCCCGCCCCCTCACCAAGTCCCTCTCTTCCGCCAGATCCAATCCCAGCTCCAAATCCAAGAAGCAAAAACGACAAACCTACGGCCAACCCCCTACCAAAAACTACTACTACTACACTGCCGAGCTCTCCGTCAACCGCTCCGAAGTGCCTCTCCCTTGCACCATCTCCTTGATCGTCAACGGGGTAGTCATGGGCCGCATGTCCCTTTTGGGCATGCCAATGGAGGGAATTGCAAAGGCTAGTATGCCGTTGGGAAGACCGCTTGATGATGCTGTTAAGAAGGGGGATGGGAATGGGGGACAGCAGGCTCGAAGTCTTGAAACAAGAAAGGGAAGGTGGTGGCCTTCTGGGCTTTCGAAAGGTGGTGGTGACAAGCAGAGGTTCAGGACCGAGAAGGTGCGGCCAAAGAGGGGGTTGGGACATGTGGACATGACTCCTAAGAAGATCATTCCGTTTTTGAGGGGGAATATGACTGTTGAGATTCGATCGGTGGGTTTTCTTTTTTCTTCTTTTTCCTAGTTAGCTTCTACACTCCCCCTTCCCCTTCCAGATTTTCTTTTAAATTAGTTCCCAAATCCCCCCCCCCCCTCTCTTTTCCCCACCCTTCCCTCCCCCCACTCTATAACCCCTCCCCTGTCCCTAGGTCACCAAGTCCCAAGTCCCAACTCCTACTCATCACCTTCCAACAACACTTCTACCTCCCACCTCCCACCTCCCAAAATCAATCCCTCCCCCCCTCCACAATCACCCACCCCCAAACCACCTCCAAACCACGTCAACCAACCCAACCCAACCCAAACCATCCTCATGTCACGAAAACTAACACCCCCCACCCCCCAAAAAAACAGAACGACCAAACCCTAACCGACCCATCCACCGTCCCCTCTCTGCACCTCGACATCCAAGATTGGGAATACACCCCCCGCAAAAACGCCAGCGAATTCCCCATCTTCCAGAATCCTCGGAAATGGCCAATGGGGATTCGTGGACCGGGAGGTGGTCATGGAGGAGGGTACGGCGGCGGCGGAGATGGACACTAGTCTAAGAGACTGACTGTGGACGCTAGAAGGAGGGTCTGAGACACTGAGGAAAATCGCTCGAGAGCTTTTTTTAAGTTTGTGTCTTTGTGTGAAAATAGTTACTAGGAACAAAAACAAGGGAATGCAAAGAATGGAATGCAAAGAGGGGAATGCAAAGAAGGGAATGCAAAGAAGGGAATGCAAAGAAGGGAATGCAAAGAAGGGAAGGAAAGGAAAGGAAGGTAGAAAGCAGCCCGGCGTATGGGCAAGGAGTGTAGTGTAGGGTATATCACACTATCCTGCTCACTCAAGCATCACTGGTTCCAAAGCCAAGTTTCAAACAAGAACTCGCTTCAATCAACAGGGGCACGCACGTATGCTTTGCTTCTATGCCTGTTCATGATTACACTTTTCAGAGTTCTTCTTGTCAGTGTCCTCCTTCTTGTCGGAGTCCTTCTTCGTTCCAAATACACCGAACCGCCCTTCTAAAGATGACAAAGTATGTAATCCGTGTATATTTGGCCATGGCACGGGCAACGGAAACAGAAGAAGACACAGCGTATCTCCGTCTCGGTCTCAAACCAATCTACTTACCAACACAGTCAGGCACACAGTGAGTAATAACTGTAATAACATTATGGAACCTAAGTCTAGCGGAAACGTTACAATGAGGTCGCATGTTGATGGACAGGTAGTTGGTTTCATTTCTTCCAAGGCACATTTCTTTGGCACTGGAATATGTTACAATGAAGGAGAACAAATATTTATCTTCGCTATTTGGGTACCAATTCCATCTCTGGTTCCTATAAGCTAGACAAAACACGCTCCAGAGTAAAACACTGGTCGCAGTTGTTTTTCCTGGAGATTATTCCTTCCACAATTTCCTCAGAAATGGAAACCTCACCATTGGAAAAAGAAGAAAAAGAAGAAGAAAAAAGTTCCCTCGTGTATCCCATCTTCTTCTTCCTCCTCCTCCTCCTCCTCCTCCTCTCGTGTTCGTCGTCGTATTTTCCTTCACGCCCCTCCACCGGTTCTTTTCGTGTTCTTCTGTTGCTGTTTCTGAAAACAGGTAGAGTATTATCATCTCTCTTCAGGTCGATGAGGATTGGGTCAAGCTCGTGGAGAATCTTTCGATATTCGCACAGAACCTCTGTTGCCTCAAAGTTGCAGAATGTAGGGTCCCATGTGGTTGATGTGGTGGTTGCGGTGGTTGGTTCTTGTGGGGAACTCGAGGAAGTTGAGGAAGTATTGGAGGAGGTGTTGGAGGTAGTGTCGGACCAGGTTGATCAAGGTCAGTGTTGGTCTTGGCCTTCATGGCATGCTCCAGGTTTAGGTGGATAATTCTGATACACCTGGCGAAGATAGGCTCGGCGTAAGGGGTGAAGGCATCGCCAAGGGCCATGGCAACGTAGGAAAGGCACTCGAGTGGAAGAACGACGTCTTGAGGCTCTTCAACTCCCAATCGATGAAGGGTAGTTGATGTTGGGCATCCCCCAGGTGTAAGGACAACCAATCTGTATCCTCTTTGGCCTTTTCTTCGGCTTCGGCGTTGTCATTTCCAGCCAGTCGGTGCGCCTTTGGGGGAGTATCCCCCGTCTCTCCGTTGTTTCAATGGTCGGCAATACTGCCGAATGCCAATTCCCGGCGTGAGGAAATTCAAGGTCATGGGCTCCTTCGCGCCCGCGCACGCTTGAGATCTTCATGTATGCATGAATTTTGACCGCCGCAAGCACCAACAAGCCCAAGCCATTTTGTTTTGACCCTTAAAAGCACCAATGGTGTGGGGTGGATCTCGGCCAATGAATCTCGTAATGGTTCATGTCTGCTCCGGGACAGCCTTTGCGTCACCATCTTTCTGAACCTCACGATCTGCTCATCAATACTCTTCGACATCGCCCCTCTTGATTTGTGTGGACTGTGGAGACAGTGCTGACGTCGTTCGACGACGACGACCATGAACAACCCCATGATTTTGTAAGACCGACGGCGGCAGCGTATATATCCGTTTGGCCTTAGGTTCGCGGCCAGAATAGCACGAGGGGTTCCAAGGGCTTTCGCGCCTCGTTCTCGATCAACGCCGCGAACTGCATTGCCACGGCTTCATGTCTCCACAGGATGAAGAGCTCCCTCATCACCGGAATGACCACCTCCCCTCACAGTCACCATCGCCAGCTGCTTCAGTTCCCACCGTATTCTGGGGCGGTTCGGCTACGGCCTCCGGTCTTGGTATGAGGTGGCCCATAAAAATCTATGCCTCGTGATGTTCATGAGGCACTTGGGACTGCGGCTGAGGCTCCAGCGCAAGTGGAGGTACAGGTTCCAAATCCCCGCTATCTAGAGGCGGCTCGGCCACGGCCGGTTGCTGCTGTCGTTTGGTGATATCACCAAAAGTGGTGTAGAGGTCTTGGAACTCGGCCATTGTCTCGCAGAAAGGCCTACGAGGATGGAGAAACAAATGAAACGAGAAGGGAGAATAGGCCAAATGAGATGGATGGGATCAATTCCTTTGAGGCGGTCTTTCGCGCTGCGGGAGGGGCAGGAGGGAATAGAGCATCGTCTGGCTCTGCGGGAGGGGACGGAAGGAAAATAGCAAGCGCAGGGTGGCATAACCCATGTTAAACGAGATCTTGCAAGGACGCAGGCTTCTGGCTCTGTATAAACCCCTTGACCGGGTCATGGGATTCAATCGCAACCCCAACCAAGGTTTTGACTTCGAATGCGCCCGAGCCCTGGAACTCGAACACGACCTCAGACTCCTCGATCTGGACCGAAAACTTCGCACCCGGAAGGCTTGTCGAACCAGACGACACCACCGCTATCAGCTTGAACCTTCAGACAGCTCGTCGGGACTCAAGCTTGACATCTCGAAATTAGGCCCGTAAGACAAGCCGCTCAGGATTCATGGAAGGAGATATGACAAACTCAGTCAGTTTGACCAAGTGCATTAGCAACCGGATCGCCGTCAAGCAATCCAGCGTACCTCGCACGGTCGACGAGAGACGGTATCTCAAGCTCAGATGCGTATACAACTTCTAACTTCCTCTTCGTGTGACGATTCATGTTCTGTTGTTGTCGTCGCCGAGCCATCATCAGAGCCCTGATTTCCGCCACGTGCTGAGCCCTTCGCTCCACTCGTCCGGTGCTTACTCCCTCCATTTGGTCATCATCGTTGACGTTTCCCTGAAGTGACTCCATTTTCTCCGGTACCATCACCTCCACTAGCCCATCACCGAACAAGTTGATCTGATGTGATTTGTACAGTCCCTCCTCCATCTGCACATCATGGGAGACGTTTCCCTGAACTGACTCCGGCTTCTCCTGTTCCACCTCCATTTGCTCACCATCGGAGGCGTTTCCATCAAGTGAGATCGTGTGACCCTGTTCTTCCTGTGAGTGTGAGCCATGAGCCATGTCTGTTCTGTCCCATTCCCGCGGGGGGGGGGGGGGGGGGAGAAACCCGGGGGGGGGGGGGGGGGGGGGGGGGGGGGGGGGGGGGGGCAAACGCGCGGCAATCTCGGCCGCCTTTTCTCATATCCCCGTCGGGCGGCCCGCCTCCTTTGCTCCTCGGCGTGCCTGGTCTCGGCCTGCTCCGCCCATTGGATGGCCAGCTGCCTCTGCTCCTCGGCGGCCACGGACGGCCCCTCCTCTCTCGGGGTAGGGATGGGATGAAGATCTGTGGAGAGTTCGTGCCGGGCGGGACGATTCTCGGGGGTAATGTGTGGGTGGTCCACTTGAAGATTTTTTCGCTTCGCCAACAGCTCCTTTAACAGCCTGGGGATTCGACTTTCCCATGAGGACGCGGAACTTATTGACGTCGGAAACCAGCTCGCAAGACTTGATCTCGCATTCCAGCTTTGCCTCGCGCACACAGCGGCGAGAGGGAAGATCAAACCAGCGTAGCGTATCTCCGGACGCGGTAATGATCACGTTGGGGTCGAGAGCCCAAACGATGAACTTGATGGGTTCTGAATCCGGGCCATCTTGTCTTCCGAATCTCGTCAGGGGACTTGCCCTTGATCATGTTGGCAACGGTCTTACAGCCAACATCAGAATATTTCAGCACGATAAATTTCGTCACCCATCCAGGACAAGTCCACTGGATCTAGCTTATAATTCCACCTGTGGCACCACAATTCCCACTCATCGCTGGTCATGAGCGGCGAAGACGGCTGGAACTTGGGCAGTTTGAGGCCGCTATTAGGATGCGCGAACTCGTTACGTTGCGCGTTCCATAAAAAGGCCTGAACAAATTGCGCGAGCGTCATCTGTTCGTTTGAATCTTTATGTTGTTGCAGGAGGATGTGTAGCCGATCAAGGATCATAGTTGGGGGTTTTTTTATCATCACCAAAATCATGCTTCTTCCGTGCCCGCAAGGTGGAGTTACGACCAATCCACATCGTTGAAAGCATCGTCTTCGGCGTTTTGGTTTCCAGCTCGTCGGTGCGCCTCGACTACGTCAGAGGCCGCTGAGCTATTGTTGCTTTCGAGAGTCTCGGAGGGAGGGAGGACAGAGACCCTAGGGGAGATTTGTTGCACGAGCAGCCTGGCTTGAGGTAGGGTTGTGGTCTCAAAAGGAGAACAGAGGTCTAGGACAGTGAAGAGTTGAAACTTGGGCAAGAGTAACCTTGCAGCTGGGGCCGGAGCGGGAACCGGAGCTGGTATTGGAACTGGATCGGGAGCTGGTGCTGGTCGGAGACGGGAGCAACTGCTGCAAGCCAGTCGGAGTACGGTCGATAGGATGACAAATTCTGATGGCGATGGCAATAGCCATCGTGGACAGGTCGGAGAGGTCGGAGAGGTCGCTCCAGAGGCCCGCATCGAACTCCAAGATCTCGTCAACGACCTTTTTTGTTGCCTCTGCATGCTTTTCCTCCGCATCTTTGCCCTCTAGGTCGATGCCTGTCCGCAGCGACTTTGCTCTCCGACGGGGAGGGTGCCCCCGAGCGGTAGGGCATTTCGCGGTTGTCATTGCGGTCAGGGGCAGGGTCAATGACGAGGTCAGGGTTTTCATTCCATGTGTCGGCCCCAGCCAACATCCAGCTCGGCCTCTCGTAGGGAAGCCCGACTCTCGCAGGTCGTCGCGTGAGGGATGCCCGCTGATGCCCGTCTCGGCGATGTACACGCAGCCGCAGTTGGCTGCCACGCCGGCCTCAGGTGCTGGTGTGGGTAGACCCATCACGACCTGTGCCCCGTCCGATGAGATGTGGCAACTAGAAAAATGATCAGACAAGTGGTGGGCGGAAGGATGGTCGATGACGACCTGGAGCTGATGGGTGGTGGCTTATCTAGGTTGATGCCGCTTGCAGCTGCGGATGTAATGGGGATAGCGAGCCAAGATCAGGCCAAATTGAGCATTGTCGGGACCATCGTACAGAGTGACGCGATAGTATCCCCCCTCGTTGCTCTGGTTGTCGAGGCTTTGAGACGGGCCGGCAAGAGGTGAGCTTGCTCATGCATGCTTATGCCGGGGATGATTTCTGCGAAGAGAAAAACGTCAGTTTGGTTTGGGGAAAACAGGTTATTGATAGGGTAGCATAGAGGTGATATTTACCTAGAGTGGGACGAGATGTCGTTGGTCATTTTTCGACCATGGGTGAGTTCGAGATGGGCATCATCTCATCGAAGGAGTCTCGTTGTCGAGAAGATGCTGAAACCAGTTGATCTCGGGGATGTATCGGTGAGGCAGAAGTTGACTCTGCCGCTGTGTTGAAAACAGCAAAGACGGCACAAGGCCATCAAGCAAAAAGAAAAAGGAAATTAAGGAAAGACATTAGATATGTGGCAAAAAGATGTTGACAATAAGTTGATGAGATATGCAGTGATGATGGCAGAAGTAAATAAAAGGCTTGTTGATGGGAGAGAGAAGAAAAAGCACAATTTGCTGGGGAGATGGGGAGTTTAAGTATGCATCTTGACGAGGGTTGCTCAGCGCGCAATCAGACGTCAACCAGTGCGTACCTGCATCAGACGTGGAAGTAGAAGGTCGACATCTTGGTCAAGATGGACTCGTGCCGAGAACGGTGGAAGGGTTGAATGATATTGTGGTGATCACGACTTGATGGCAGAGGTTGAGCGCTACCCTGCGGTTCCGTGATACAGGAAGTTGGTGACGGTGAGCCCTCGAGTTTGCCTACGGTGACACAGGCGAAGAAGAGGGAGAAGTGGACAGAGCTCGGGACGGAAGTGCAAGAGTGTCGGTCACAAAATGGGAATCTCTTTTCATGGCTTCCTCGAGAAAACGGCTTTGTAAACCATGGGGATATCGCTGTTGACCACATCCGTACTGCACTTGCGTCTCCGCGGCCAGTTTACCAGAGCAAGGAGAAGGCCAACGACGAGATGTATCAAAGGAAGTCAGTCCATAGCAGGAACCTGGCATCGACCTGCACGCTCTTCTGAAGACGGGAAAGCCCAGTTGCTTGTCGTTGACGCCTTCAGGTTCTTGTACCATGGGGCTTCCTCCGAATTCTCTTTCTGGTCACTGATAAGCCATGGCAAGTCCAAAGTAACTGTACGGGTTGAGGCCGAGCGCCGTAGTTAGACGACAGAGGCAGGACCCCATGTACAGGTGCGGTGGGAACGGTGAGAAGGCGGAAAGTGCAATTTCCCTCTACGCAGTCAAGGTCCGTGTTCTCCAGAGCCGAACGATATCCGACAGGAAGCCACTCGGCAACCGTCCATCGCTAGACAAAATATTGCAATAACCGCAACCTCTCACAGACATGGCAGTTCACCTTTTGGGCAAGTGCCAAGACCAGGTGGTCGGAGGGTGTCGGGATCCACATCGGGACCGCCAGGACCACCGGGCCCGTTGTGGGTCGGGGTTATCGGGGTTAGTCCCGGCCGTGTCAAGGTCGGCAAGATGGAGGAGGAAGTTGCTGTCGCCGTTTTCTACTCGCAGGGGCACCCGCTGTCGCTGTCGATACGGTAAGAGTTGCGTGATGTCCAGGTTGGGAGGAAAATAGCACTTGCTATCGCCGCAGATCACCTCCGCGCCCAGGAAGGACGTCGGCGGCACCACCATGGCGGAAAAGCCCTCTTGAAAGCATTTTTCTCTCAATGTACACGAAGAAAGAAGCATTAGCATCTCATTGGTAAAACTAACGGCAAGAGAACTAAAGCCGTGATCGTAATCGCAATGGCATCTGGAAAGCGCGCATTATGGATTAGTTCATGGACGGTGTGGCTGTGCCAGCCCAGAGACTCCAGAACACCATTCAGTTTTTTGCAAGGTGACTCCATCGCCAAGTGCCGTGATTCCGTCCGTATCGCGAGACCCAAAAGACGGGAGCCACGCGGCCCGTCCACGTCGGCTAACACCATCTCTTATCGATCGCATCTTGACCGCTGTCGCCATTTCGCCGGGAGTAAGAAGAGCCAAATGTCCGGGCCGTCTGGTGGTTAATGCCGCTGTTGCTGACTGCGTGAGGTTAACGATGCGAATGGCTTAAAATAGCATGGGTGGGTTAAAAGGAACAGATACGGTACAGAAAAGTCCAATGGGCTGAATGGAATGGAACGTTGCAGATGGTGTCCTTTCGTACTTTCGTAGTGCTCACTGAGGCTGGCACTGCTGGCTAGCTCGCTATTCAGGTAGTCATCAATTAGGTCTTGGATATGTACCTCGCGAAAAGGTGGCAGAACGGGCAGCGCCATGTCCAGGCGCTATGAGGTGTTGTCGCAAACGGAGGAACGGAGTGATGTTCAGAAAGTCATGGGAAACAAAACGGAAGAATGGAAGATCAAATGCGAAAAGACGTCAAGATAAGGTGTTTGGTTTTGAATGTCTATCCATGATGTTATCGCTGGGGAAGATCTGGAGGATGAACGATGGCCAAACCCTTGAAAACATCATGATGTCGTCGATGATCATTGTTGCAAATATCTCACTAACAGCTCATGGCCCAGAATATTAAGGGTGGGATTAGTGGGTTAACGGCGGGGAATAAACGACCCTGAGCGAGATAGGTGGTGGGTCCCACATTCATTGTCCACGTCTCATGATGTTCACAAAGTGATCTTCTCAACAACAACCATCGGGGAATCCACCGCCCGCCCCGCGATTTACGAACCCGACGTTATACGATGGATACTATTTTTCGATGAAGTGGATGCAGAATGTCCATGCTGCCATCTGGAGCTGTCCAAAGTCCAAGACGGATGCGCTCGTCCCTTCTTGCTTGGTGTTTCAGGCGCAAATCCTGTGGTTTCGCATCAAGTGACAACAGTGCTTCATCTTCCATTCCTTTTATTCGAACTCGTCCAAACCGCCGATTGGTTGCCGGCCAACTTGTTCTCTTCGATTTGACGAGGCCAACCACCACGCCTCATTGGGCCATTCTCGGTTTCGGCTTGGGAATGCGATCGGCGCCCAGGGCGTCTGGGCCTCTCTTTCGAGATTTCCAGGGCAACCGCAGTTCGCCCTCGCACTCGCACTCGTGACTGGACCGAACTGGACCCCAAAAGACCCCTAGACATCCATTCACAGGTACCAAGCAGCGTGGTGGTTGCATGCATTGGCGCATATGTGCATGATCTTTCGCTGACGCCTCACGTGCACATGTTGACTACCATCACGAAGTTCAGTTGCTGACTGCTCTCTACACCGTAACGGTCCTTGTTGGGCCGTATGGCGCAAATGATGGTATCCGTTTCCTCTTGAATGAGATGTGGATGCTACACGTGTACCAACACTATCTCTACGTGGAGATCTGTTTAGCTCCCGTTTCACCGTTTCCAACAGATGGCCTATGATGCGGTAAGTCAAAGTCGGTCTTGTATACATATACATATCCTACGATGCCTTCATCTACACCACCTCGGCCTGTGAAACCACCATCGACAGCTGGGGCGTTTCGAGGCTTCTGCTGTGTTCATCGATCCAGATCTGAGTCAGGGAGAGGCATTTCATAGGACAATGGCCGACGCCCACCGCGCAACTCGGCAACCGCATCGCTGCCACAGAAAGCTGGTCGGTAACGCCAAGCGTTACTCAACACGACGCCGTGTTGCCGTTGTCCGCCCCTCCCTTTCGAGAGACTTTGAGAAGCCAAGATGGTAATTCGAGATTTCCTTGTCGCTGTTGCCTGCTTGAGAGTCTTGGGACCTCATGATATGGATGGGTCCGAGATTTCGGGAATAGATGGCGCCGTCGGTGTCCAGTCCGTATCAATATCCACTGCCGACGCTAGAAACACTAGTAGTTTAGTGCAGTGCCCAGAGCGCGAGAATCTCGTGTTGTGTTGGGTCACCAGGGGAACAGAGTTCTTAGTGTTGACGGTGTTGGATGCTTCCGTACAAAATATTGGCAAAAAAAGCTCTAGTGGTGCCCCTGAATGTGAGAACAACGACCAGGGGGGTGACTTTGACATGGGTCCACAGCGCCACAAATCTGGAGCGTTCCCCAAGGGTCTCTCGGCTGCGATGGCCTCTGATTGGTGGTTCTGTCTCCCAAAGGGCTCCTCCTGAACGCGGCGCTGCTGGCTTGGGAACGCTTGGGAACGCTTAACGTTGGCTTGGCTGGTTCGGGAGGGTGACATTGGCTTCAGGACAAGAAATTGTTACCAAACGGCGACACCAGAAGCAATTTTATTTCTTGTCCAAAAAAGGAGATGCGAGCAAGGGGTCGCAAGGCAGGCGCTACCCATGCTCACTTGTCTCCATCACGTTAACGGATTAAGCGAGAGGAGCATCCATGGAGCTGACTGGGAACATCTCCACCCCATTCTCCCTCTTCTTCCTTCGTTTCCCCTGTTTCCCAAAATCTTCAAAAACACTCCTTCGCACATCACCTTTTCGACCCTTCTACGTCAGCTAGAAGTATCTACAGTCCTTCGTTTGGAACTAAACACCACACTCGCTATCTTGCTTGTCTTGCCTTCAGCTACCGTCCTTTGATCCCATTCACAACCACTTCCTAAACACACTTCACCTCCAAATCAGTAATCATGCATATCAAGACTCTTACCGCGTTGGCTCTTGCCTCGCTCGTCTCCGCTCAGACCTACACTGACTGTGATCCCACCAAGAAGAGTACGTTTCACCAGATAAAAAAGACCTTTCCTAGTGGCTAATTTGACTGCTTCCAGCTTGCCCCAATGACAAGGCCCTCGGCAAGGAAATCATCAACATCGACTTCACCAAGGGCGAGAACAGCTTTTTCAAGAACATGGTCGGCACCACTCTCCAGTACGACAACAAGCTCGGCGCCATCTACACCATCAAGAAGGAGACGGATGCTCCTACTGTTGCCAGCTCCCGCTACATCTTCTTCGGCCAGGTCGACGTTACCGTGAGGGCCGCCTTCGGCAAGGGTGTCGTCACCAGCTTCGTTCTTCAGTCCGACGACCTCGACGAGATCGATTGGGAGTGGATCGGCAGCGACTCAGCCCAGGTTCAGACCAACTACTTCAGCAAGGGTTGCACCGAGGTCTACAATCGCGGTGGTTTCTCTGCCGTCGCCAACCCCCAGAACGAGTTCCACACCTACACCATCAAGTGGACCCCTACCCAGCTCGACTGGATCATGGACGGCACCGTCGTCCGCACTCTCAAGGCCTCTGAGGCCTCGGGCTGCAGCGGCTTCCCCCAGACTCCCATGCAGATCAAGCTCGGCACCTGGGTCGCCGGTCGCAAGGACGCCGCCCAGGGCACCATCGAGTGGGCCGGCGGTCTCACCGACTTCAGCCAGGGTCCCTTCAACGGCTACTACCAGAGCATCAAGATCCAGGACTACATGGGTGGTGACGGTACCACCGGCCCCAAGGACGCCACCGAGTACCAGTACGGCGACAAGAGCGGCACCTGGCAGAGCATCAAGGTCCTCCAGGGTACCTCTACCGATAACGTCGAGACCACCACCAATGCTCCTTCCAAGACCGGCACTGCCTCTTCCACTGCCACCACTCTGAGCACCGTCCCTGCCTCTTCCGCCTCCTCCGCCGCCGACTCTTCCGTCAGCTCGCTCCCCATCGACAGCACCCTCACCAACAACAACGACACCAGCTCCACCGGCGGCAACGTCGTTACCGGCGGTGCTGGCAAGCTCGCCATGAGCATTGCCTCTCTCGGCGCTGCCCTCTTCGCCGGCGCCATGCTTCTTTAAACTGCTTGTTTGAGGAAATGACGAAAGGGGGAAAAAAAATTTGAAGGATGTACAAAAGGATATTTGGTCACTTATATATCCATCCTCGCGCTTCCAACCGAGCTGTCTATATATCTTTCTCTTTTACACCACGATCCTTTGAACTGGGCACATCTCTTGCGCGCCTGTGGCGGCAGTTGAGAGACTGGTCCAGAGAGCGCTTTGAAATGTTACAAGCAAGTTTAATTTATCGGTTGGTTGTTTTTGGCACCATCTACAAACAGCAGGAAGGAGATGGATGACAAAAGAAGAGGTCATCGGTTCGGCCGGCATGTTTTGTCATGAGAAAGAGCACATTAATTACGTTGGCGATTTTGGTTTTGGCTTTTTATATACCACCACCTCGAAGCGATACTTTGTTTTACACCAACAATATGCGAGGAGTTCATGGATATGGTACCAGCTTTGGTAGATGCACCGGCCGACACCGACATGGTGGGCGGTTCGCGGAAGAGGAGGAAGAACAAATGAAGAGCAGGGATGAACATATGTTTATAGATTCGGACATAAAGATTTTATGTATATTGATGGAGGGAGTTGGTCACTTTTTGGTTGAATAACCATATACTTTTTGAACACACTCTACTTCCCATATTTGCACATGACGACTTTGTGCTCTTTTGCTCTGAACTCTTTACGATGGACTTACAGAATCTCCAATCACCACCCCGATCACAATTGACTAGTCGGCATCCGTACCAGTGTGAAGAAATCCTTGTCAAACTTCCTAAACATCTTGGCCCATTGGCGACTCCATTCCTGCCTGCTTGGCTACCTCCCCCCCCCTTCGTTCCAGTCCCTTTGCTACCTTGGCCCAGTCCACTTGTTAATTCGCTCAGAACGACTCGAAAGCTGCCTGTCTTGGTGCCGTTCCAACGTTCCAACATCTCGTAGGAATACGGTTCTCATTTCCGTGACGGACCCTCCTCCCTCACCCCGCCCGGGCTGCAATCCCCCCCATAGGGCGACATTTTGACAGGCCTCGTCAGGCAACGGAAACCAAGATGGAGTCGATCCGGAAATGAAAATGCAGGTTCCGTCAACTTGCACGGATTCTCCGACTCCAAGAAATGCAGGAAGGTCCCGGGCGGCATTTAGCGCCGAGATGGTGCGAAGCTTCTTTGCAGGGGTTTTGCAGGGGCTAGGCTTGGCAGGGGTAGCTACAGGACCTAGCAAGTTCACAGTGATCTATCTCATTGTCAAGTGATTATGTAGAGCACAAAAGTGGAAGTCGATTGTTTGGTACTGCTGACTGCTGGACGGCCTCCGGCAGCAACTATACATACAGGGAAAGGAATGCATTGGTGGAATAGGTAGGCCCCGGGGAAGCAAGGAACTGCCTGGAAAGCCTGGCTGGGAAGCAAACTCGGGGGATAAGGAGGGATACTTGAAAGAGGTACAAGTAAGGGGAAAGGATGCAAGGAACAGACAGGAACGTGGAATAAATTACGCCCGTTGGTTACACGGCAGGTAGGTGATAAGTCGTCGTCATTTGGGATTCGATCACTCAAGGCATTATTTTTGCTTTTATTGTGGCCCGGGCAAGTAATATTGATTGCTGTGGGTGTGAGGGGGGGGAGCTGAAGCTGTCTGTATGTAGAGGTATGGGAAGATTGAAGATTGATTGATTGATTGATTGATTGATTGATTGATTGATTGATTGAGGCTGAGATCAGTCAGAATCGGGGATTGAAGATCGAGGTTGAGATTGAAAGTTATTATTCCCGCTGGGTTCAGTTTTGGTGATGTGATCGGATGTGTGTGTTTTATGTTCCGACGACGCTAGAGAGACGGACGGACGGAGCATAGTAAATTGCTTCTCATCCGAGCCCTCCTCCGTCTCTTCTCATCCTGCTTGACGCATCATCTACCGGCGGTTGATACGGTATGGTAAGACGACGGATAGGGCTGGCTGGCCACACGACGGGACTACCTAGGTAATAACCTGCTCGGGCTTTTAGTCTAGGATGGAAATACCAGGTCACTCACTCATTCCATCTAGCATGTGTCGGAGTTAAACATCACGGGAACACGGATCCTGCCGTTTTGCCGATGATTTCTTTTCTCTGATCGGAGTCCAGGGCATTAAAGCGGGGGGGGGGGGGGGGGGGTCCTTCGCGGGAGGTACTTCGCAGAGGCGGGCAGACCGCGCGCGCGGCCCAAGTTGGATCTGGACCGGTGTTAAGAGTTCGAAGCTGAGGTGGCAAGACATTGTTGATGTTGTGATACCATAGGCAGCGTAGATCGCGGTGTTTGTGTAACGCCCTTGTAAGTAACACCGGTTTGTTTCCCATTTTAATGGACTCCGTTAGCAGATGAGTAGTACAATACATAGCAAAGAAACAGAGGAGATAACGTAAACCTATTCTGAATCGAGAGTCATATTGATTTCTGTATCGTCCTCAGCTGGCAGAGCGAAGCTTTTCGTCGAGTATTTGATGGTTTACCTATACCATTTATACGCATCGACGACGACGTGTAATTGACGGACGACATGCACAATACCGGAGCCGAGCGGATTTACTACACCCCCACCGGGACTCCGGGACGGGCCTCGGCCCCATTAATCCGGGCAAGCCCGCACCCCGGTACCCCGTCGTTGTGGCGCACTTGTCGGGAGTTCGCCCGATCAACAATGCCAATGAAGCCATCTTTGACAACAACTACAAGTTCAGTGTTGAATATGTCTATTTTTTTTCTATGCGAGATAACTTGCCGTCTGAGTCAACGGCGACAAAGGCAGCGCGGAGTCAGCGAAGAGCGGGCGTGATGTTTGGTGCGGGGAAACATGGGAAACACAACATACATCATTGGCGATCTGGCGGAGGAGAGGCTAGGAAAGAAAGAGAAAGAAAGTTTAAACAGAACAACATTCAAGGTTGATGTTGAGATCCCTCTTAAGTTTCAAACCAACATCGTAGGTATTTGTAACAAAAGCAACAATCCCGGCCCATTTCGACATTACATATACCAACGTGCTTGTTGACCTCACAAAGGCCATCGAGGTCCCTCTTCAAATATCCGAACATCCACAAACAGAAACCAGGATAGATATCGTTCGGGTCTTTCTGTCACACAGCAGCATCTGATCGAGCAATAACCACGACACCCAATCATCCCACCACCATGACCTCACGACTCAACAACCTCGCCGCCTTCCACCAAAAGCTCGCCAAAGCCGATCGCATCCTCGCCATCTGCGGCGCCGGCCTCTCCGCCGCCTCGGGACTCCCCACCTTTCTTGGCGCCGGCGGCGGACTATGGAGGAACTACGAAGCTACGGACCTAGCTACGCCGGAAGCATTTGCTGAGGATCCAGGTCTGGTATGGTTATTTTACGCCTATGTATGTAAGTCTTCCCTCCATTCACTCACTCATGTATACCCCTCCACCAGCTCGAACACTACTTACTAGTAATAAAAACATACATTCCCCATCTCGATCGAGCATGTCAGTCACGGACCCTAGATCAACAACAACAGCGCCGCCACATGGCCCCTCCAAGCCCTCCCCAACGCAGGCAGGCCACCACGCCCTCGCCGCCCTCGCCAAGAAGAAGAAGAAGAATCCCATTGACTTCCTTTGCCTGACCCAAAACGCCGCGTCGACAACCTCTCCCCGCGCGCGCCGGCCGGCCACCCTTCTTCCCAGCTCAACTGCGTGGTGCCCTCCACGGCTGGCTCCCCTCTTCACACTCAAATGCTCTTCTTCTTCTTCTTCTTCTTCTTCTTCTTCTTCTTCTTCTTCTTCCTCCCCTGCTGATACAGTGCAGCAGCTACGTCGAACCGTCCAACACCCTCGACCCCCTCTCTCTGCCCTGCTTTAGCCCCCGCATCCGTCATCAACCCACTCCCCACCCCCAGACGCAGACGACCCTTCCCAACCCGCTACTAAGAATCCCTTGTTGGATCCCAGTCATCCCTTCTTACCATCTATCCCTACGGCGTAGTCTGGTTCGGTTGGCGAATCCCTCACTCAACCCGCACGCAAATGCTCTCCGAAATAAACGCCTGGATCGATGCCCGCTCCCATTGATCAATCTGGTTCTAGTTATCGGGACGAGCAGTGTAGTTTATTCACTCGACGGCGGGGTACGCGGAGAAGGCCTCGAGGACGAAAGGGGGTTACGAGCGTGGTGACTGACGGTTAATAGGGAGGTTGCTTGAGAAGCGGATGTGGAAAAGATCGGAGGATTTGGCGTTGTTTCAGGGGGGGCGCGGAGGAGTGGTTGGGTAGGATGTTTTGGGCCGGTGATTGGTGAGCCGGTTGATGCTGAGGGGCGGTATGGAGGTTAGAAGAACTAGGCAAGAGGGGGCGAGGAAGTGAGGCGAATGATGAGGTCGTGAAGAGAGAAGTGAAGAGAGTGATGAGAGTGATGAGGTGGTGAAGTGAGGAAGTGAGAATGCGAGGCTGTAAAGATGAGGAGGTAGTAAAAACTGAAGAGAGGATGAAAAGAAAGTGAGTGTTCGGTGACCGAACGGGATCCACTAGTTCTACCACGTGGGTCTGGTGACGGCCCGGGCCGGACCCGGTATGATCGGCGGATGGGACGGGAGCGGAATGCCTTGATGATCGTCTCATGCAATGCATGCGTGTTCACTTGAACAGAATGTAAAGGCTTGTTGAAGAGACTTTGACCCCGCACTCACAAAGACATACGGCACCGTCATAACTTGATGACCTCTTCACTACCAATAAGCATATGATACATCTATACACATACATAAAGTGTAACATATAGTATCTTATTTGAACGCGCTAAGGTCATGCCATTGCATACCATCACAAGCTGTCCGCCTCTTCCTGCCATAATAAGTAGACCATAAACCGCCTAGCCAGGAACCATAGCACCGACAGAGACCATGGCCCAACCAGATATCGGCTTCCATACCGTAACCGGGTATCCCCTTTGCTATTCCCTTGACATAATGAGAATATGCATACCGGATTGTTGTTCCACATAATGCTCGCTTGCTTGTTGGTATACAACTACCATAAAAAGACAGAGCGATGATACCACCAGCGCTTTGCATGATCCTCAAGTGACCATAACCTAATGTGTCACTTTAGCCGTTCGTCAACACCCCACACACGACCATAAAGCCAACCAACCCTAGCAATCCCGTCTCCGCCTTCATCCCGCTTGAGCACTTGTCCTCCGTGCCAAGCTTCGTTCAGTAAAGAAACAAGAGGGGGTTAGTATAAACAGAGAAACGGAATAACGCCCCGTCAAAGACAAGCCACCGGAACTCCCGCGCCCATAATATGCTGGTAATGAACATTTGTGTTGTTGGGATCCTCGTAAAAAAGAAAACCTCTCCAACAATGGATGACACATGATACCGCCACATGACTCCTGACTGACTGAAGAGAAGCATAGGTGAAAGGGGTGAGATGAAGGGCAAATAAGAAGGGAAAGCAAGTACAAGTTGTCGTCAGGAGAGATGGGAAATATCTTGTGCGGCAACATGGCAGCAGCTTACTGCCACCTTTCATCATCCACGGACCGGTAACGCGGCTCACGAGGAGCACGCGAGAGCTTGCCAAGGAGAGCGTCGAGCTGAGCCCAGTTGTCGTCATTCTCTGCGAAACGGCGATGCTTGCGGGAAACGATGTGCTATTGCCATGTTAGTAAAGCCTCATACCAAGTCCGTTTGAGAAAGCTTACCGCATCAAAGTCCTCGAACTTATCCTGACAGTTTTCGCAGTAACCCGGCTTGGGATCGCGTGGCTTCGGCTTTGTCTGGGGAGCGGGAGTGCTCGCGGTCCTGCGCAATTTTCTCTCCTTCTTGGCCTGCTCCTGCTTCCGAGTTTCATCATCCTCCCAGATCTCAGGCATCGGAGGCTTGGCTGGGTTACCCAAGCTAGCGGCGCGCGTGCATGATGGGTTTCCGTCTACACCAATCTCGGCCAAGCGACGAGAGCCAGAGTCTTGCGAAAGGGAAGGAACACCAGTCTTCTGAAGAACCTTGCGCTGAAGACCCAAAACTTCCTTGCTGATACCGGCCTTGGCGCCAAGGACACCGGTGGTGGACGACACCATTTGAGAGCGGATCGCGGATGTGAGCTTGTTGGCCTGAATACCGGAAGCGACGGGCTCTCCAGCCACCAAACGGCCAACCTTGGTGGTATAGCTCATAAAGGCATTCTGCGAACGGAAATCGACCGAAGGGGTGGACTCCTTGGCTGACTCGACAGCCTCGGGGGTATCATCAACAACCTCAGCGGCACGGTCGTTGGGTGCTTCCATCTCATTAAGAGTACGCTTTCCCGTAACCGGCTTGGGTGATGGCACCTCGGGAGGCTGGAGGGTCTTGGTAGCAGCGGCCTTCTCGGTGGCTACAGCGGCCTCCGCAGCTTTGGTGACCTTCTCCTTGGCCTGGGTCCGTTCCCTCCTCGTCTTTTCAGGGGGATCATAATCCTCGACAAATGGGCAACGGCCTTGAGATGCCACACGGAACTGAGGCCACTCGCCGTCTTTCTTGTCGGCAACTCTGTGGTACTCCCTCACCATGACCGGCCTCGTCTTCTCTTCAATGTCGTATACATAAACGTAGGGGCCCTTGAAGTAGTGGATGTCCTTGGTAACAACAGTGGGATCACGGTCGGAGGGGCCATGCACACGCTCATTCTGAAGCATCTGGAGTACATTAGCAGTCTGATGGCGAGCCTTGGCCCTGTCGGCGGCCTGAGGTGTATGCCCTCGGCCCAGCAATGCAGCCTTGACCAGGTCCGTCTCAAGGACCATGCCCAGAATCCTCTGGAGTTTGTCCAGCGACCAGATTTTCTTGCCCATGTCCCGTGCACGGTGCAGGATATCGGTGCTGCGTGCTTTCGGCTTCGGCACCGTCTCTTCCTGGGGCTGCACTGAGGATTTCCGGATTGATGGCTTGTCGAAAATGAGTTTCCGTCGGACCGAGTCGCCATTGCGGTTCAGGAGAGAAGGATCGATCGTCTTTGGTTGTTCACTTGTCGACTGGGTGATGGTGCCGGGCTGGTTCTCGTTCTGGACTGGCTTTACGGGGGGAATGGGGCGGGTGGTAACGACATGGGTGATTTCGATGGAAAAGAACTTTTCCTCACGCTGTGACAGATGTGTAAGTATATGCCGGGCTGTTGGGCCTGCATTGGGCAAGGGGTCGACTTACAGCGCCCAATTGAGCGACTTGTTTGGCGAGCTTGTGACGCTGCTCGTCGGGAATACTCTCAAAGTAGAAGACCATCTTGTGAAAGCGGGATCTCATAGAGGTTTGCCATATACTGAGGTCTTCGAGTTCCTTTGCGGTGATGCGGTCGGTATTGGTGGTGGTGGTGGTGGTGGTGGTGGTGGTGGAGGCGGCATGCGACCTCTCGGCACGGGTGGTGGTAGCCGTGGTGCTTGTTCTAGAGGAAGCCCTCTCAGCCCGTTCCCGTTCAGCGGTCCGGGATATCATCGAGGCCTTGCGCGTGACGTTGGACACATTGGACCGGGAGCTCGTCGGCGAGGCGGCGGCGCGTTGACCGCCATGTTCAATCATCTGTCTCTTGGCCGGCGGAGGTTGACCGTATGGCTCCTCTCTGAGCTGATCGGCATGGGAGCGGACGGCCTTTTTAGAGCCCTGTAGTGCCAAGGCGGTAGCCGAGGCCCCACGCAGCGGCGAGTTGGCGGCATTGGGGTTGTCGGAGAGAGGAGCCCTCTTAGTGCCCGAGGCAGCGGTGGTGGTCGACATTGCTGTGGTTGTCGATCTATAGATACTGTCGTCTTATAAATATCCAGTCAACATGCTATGGATGTGGTGTTGTTTTGTTTTTGTTTGTTTCGAAACGTCGGCTCGGGAATAGCAAGGACGATGGTCGATAAGGGAGGGAGACAGTTTCCGGTTTGTCTGTCTGGTCGCGTGCCGATGCTAGCTTGGACTTTGGGTAGGCGGGCCCGGATACCCAAGAATCGACTCTGTTCCTGCTATTGGTAGTCGGCGACTCGACAGACAAGAAGAACAAAACAAGTGGTTAGGCTCGGTGATCAATGGCCGATGGTCGACAATGACCAATGAAATGGGGTTGGATAATTATTCGTCGTCGGTCGTTGTCGTCGGCTGAGAAGGAGCAAGGAAGCAATCGATCGACCCTGGCCTGGCGCACTCTGTTTCTGCGCTGCCAAAAACGCGTCTCTCAATTTTCGTCGCTGGAGGTTTTGGCACGCGCTGTGCTTCGATGATAGGAAGGAAAGGCCCGCTGTTGGAAACTGAAGACGGAACGGCCGATGTCAATGGTTTGCGCAGAGAAGCAGCTCAAATGTCGAGTCGCGCCAGTAGCCTGTCGACGGGTCCGAACAGGCCAGAGGTTCTGATGTCGGGTGAGGTGGTCAGAAAACAGTCCAAGTGTTTGGTTTTGATATTGTCAGTCGCGAGCGGCAGATCCCAGCAGGCAATGGGCAATGTGGGGAGTAGAGGCGCCGGGGTTCCGTTGCACTGAAAAGCGCTGACAATAAAGTGCACCGCGCCTGGGCTGGCAGCAGCTGTGGTCTGTTGTTGCTGCTGGTAAATGCTCCGCGACACCAACAGCGGCTCCACATCCGCGGCTTGCAGCTGGCAGGCACCATTAATGCCCAGCAAAACCTGAACTCTTGGCAGTCCAGAGAAGCGCTCTTGGCAACTGTCAGCATTCTTCAACCACCAAAGTGAGAGCAACAGAGTGACGACATCCAATATCTTTGCCTTCACAAAACATTTGAACAAACATTTTCTCCGCCGCGAAGCAATTCAACTTCATTTCTCGCGGTGCATGTTGCTTGGGAATTTTGAGGTTGGTAAAGGTTGAGATTCCAACAACTCCGTGTCAAGTTTGTAACTAGAGATTAGGTACTAGTCCTAATATCAAACCTGTCCTTTTTCGAGATCGCGAGCCATCCCAAGTTCACCTACACCACCACCGAGGTGAACTCACACCTCGTTCTCACCTAACCACCACATTCCTCACCCACCACCCTTTGACAACCACCCTTTGACATGAAGCTTCCCAAAGCCGTCCTGCGGCAATGTTCCCGACACTTGCGCCCTCAAAATAACTGGCTTCTCCAACCACGTCTCCAATCCGCCAAGTCCATCATCCCCGCATCATCCTCACTCTCAACACCATGGCGCCCATCCCGGACCTACGCAACCACGACAACGACGGTCTCAGCCGCCGACCTCGAATTCGGCCAACCCGTCTACGAAACGCACCCCCACATTCTGCAACCGGGTGAACTAACCCCCGGCATCACGGCGCAAGAGTACCACGAACGTCGCTCCAAGCTGGCCTTCGCCTTGCCAGAAAACGGCATCGCCATCCTCGCCTCCTCGGAACTCAAATACCGCTCCGGCGCCGTCTTCTTCCCCTTCCGACAAGACTCCAACTTCCTGTATCTCACCGGCTTCTCCGAGCCCGACTCGCTCGCCATCATCCAAAAGACCGGTCCCAAACCAGGCGACTACGTCTTCCACCTCTTCTGCCGGCCCAAAGATCCTCGCGCCGAGCAATGGTCCGGCCCCTGGTCCGGTCTGCAAGCAGCGGAGGATGTCTTCAACGCCGATTTCACGGGGGACATCGCCAAGATTGAGACCCTCCTCCCACCGATCCTGCGCGGCGCGAGCAAAGTTTACAGCGACATCACGCCCTCCACTCCCGTCACGGGCTCCCTCATCACCACCCTCCTCTCGCATTTACACCTGATGCCCGCTGCTCCCCTAGCCGGCCTCGTCCACTCTTTAAGAGCGATCAAAACCCCCGCCGAAATCTCCAACATGCGGCACGCCGGCCGCGTCTCCGGGCGAGCCATCACCTCCGCCATGCGCCGCGCCTGGTCTTCCGAAAAAGACCTGGAATCCTACCTCAACTACGCCTTCACCTCGCACGGCCTCTCCGGCCCCGCCTACGTCCCCGTCGTCGCGGGCGGCGCAAGAGGCAACATGATCCATTACGTGCACAACACCCGGCTGCTCAAACAAGACGAGATGGTCCTGGTCGACGCAGGCGGCGAGTACGGGACGTACATCACCGACATCACGCGCACGTGGCCGGTAAACGGCAAGTTCTCCGCCGCGCAGCGGGACCTTTACGAAGCCGTTTTGACCGTCCAGCGACAAATGGTCTCCCTCTGTCGCGAAAACGCTTCCCTCAGTCTCGACCAGATCCACCGCGCCACTGAAGCCGGGCTGCGCGAACAACTTACCCTTCTCGGCTTCGACCTCTCAGGAGGAGGCAAGATGGATGTGTTATTCCCCCACCACGTCGGCCATTACGTCGGGCTGGATGTGCATGACACGCCCGGTTACTCGAGGGGTTTGACGCTGAGGCAGGGGCATGCGGTGACGATTGAGCCTGGGGTGTATGTACCCGTGGACGACGAGCGGTTTCCGCAGCATTTCAGGGGACTGGCGGTTCGGATTGAGGATAGTGTGGTGGTGGATGTGGAGAGCCCGTTGATTTTGACGACGGAGGCGGTTAAGGAGGTGGTGGATATTGAGGCTTTGAGGGAGTGAGTTCAGAGTGAGTTTGCGTGGTTATTGATAACCTCTAAAGGGTGGTGGTGGTTATATTGTGTATATTTGTGTATATCGCGTATTCTATTCTATTGTATGTGAATACCCACTCACTCTGGATGAAACTATCTATGGCCGGACGGTGCCCTGATTTGTCCGTCCAAACGTTCTGTTGTCTACTTCGGTTATATTCGAGGGGGCTTTGGTGTGTGTGGTGTTTTATGTAAATGCCATAATAACTTTCTCATCCATTGTCTTAAGAGGCGTTCACTTCAGTTCCACTTCAGTTCCACTTCAGTTCCACTCACTCTACAGTTCCAGTTCTTCCAGAAAAAAAGTTACTTGCTTCCACTTCCATCGGTTAGCCTAACCTAACCAAACATCGGAAACGAAGTCTGAAGCAACCCCCTCATTACGTCACTCGGTCAAATCGGTAAGGTTAACGAAGATCCCCATCACGACAACTTCATTCACTCTGCACCTAAGTACACTTGACATATTCTATAACAACAACGCATAGCAATATCAAAATCCCATCAAAAAAAATTCACCAATCTTATCATCAACCAGTCCTTTCAGAAGCACTTTTTTTTTTTTGCAATCAAGCCTTCTATTCTTTCTCCTCAACCATTCTACACCAGTGATATCATATTCCGCGCGCACAACGCCCGCCCTAATTTAAACGCACCGCAACCCGCCTTTCGAAATCTTTTATAATGGCCACGGTGAAACGATCCGCAAATCATCAGTCTCGTCCATAACTTGATCACTTTTAAGCTCATCTATAAACCTCATATCGTCGAAAATCCTTCCCTGTTGCGCTGTTTTCGCACCTCTTGACCCCTTCTCTTTTCTCTCACCATCAGAAACCCCCTATCAAGCTCCGAGACGACAACTAACAAAGGTTTAAAAGTGGGGATTGATACCGAAATCAAAGAACCCTTCTTCGCGAAGCATAAATATTTACACACTTATAAGAATGGCTTTCGACATTCTAAAAGAAGCCAGATGCCAATATGCTCAGACGCCAAACAAACAAAAGATACAAAGGCGCATAAATCGCTCAACTTTTTGGACGCTGCCATTCTAGCAGAATCCTCTAGGATCGAACAAAGTCCTGCTATACGCCGGCATCTGGTACGCCGTCGCGGCCGTGTGGTTGAGCAGCTGCTCGAAGGCTTGCAGTTTTCGTGAGAGCTCGCGGTGCTCCATGATGATTTGCTTGTTCCTCCGCTCGAGCTGGTGTATGTATTCGGTGGCTTTGGTGAGGATTGTTCCCTGTGATTGTGGTCAGTCTTGCCCTCCTCAATTCTTACCAGTGTGTGTTTAGGAGTCAAACTCACCTTGCTCACTTTGGGCGCTCTCGAATTGTGCGACCCGTCATCTTCCTCTCCTCCAGCCTCCGATATTGCGTGAAGCGCAGGGACCGCCTCCCGCAGCTCAGCGATTTTATCCTTGAGGTTTGTCCGATATTTCCTTTCGATATCGTTATGCGCCGTCCGATCCCCAATCTTGTGCTTTTCCTCTGCCTTTCTGTTCTTGTCGCCACCAGCCATACCCATCTTTTCGCTCGACTTTTCGCTTATGCTGCCCTGCTTCTGAGGGGGTCTCGGTAGTGCTGGCCGGGACTGGGATAATGTGCTCGCCCGCGGCGGTGATACAGGCTTCGGCATCTGACCACCGCCCATCGATGTACTTCCATAACTCGAGCCGAATCCCGAGTTGAACCCGGTTGCCATGCCCCCAAAGTTGAGGTTGATGTTGGAGCCGAGTCCTCCCATGCTGGGTCCGGGGTTCATGGCAATCGCAATCAGTCGTCGTTGTTCGGCCTCGTTCAGGGCTTGTTGGTTGAGTCCTATTAGGGAGTCCATTCTGAGACCGGGTTGTGGGCGCTCCCAGCTAAGGGGTGTCGAGTAGAGGCCTTCACGCGGGGGTACTTCTTGCGGTGGAGCTGTATCTATTTTGGAAAGCTGCTCAGCCAGATTCAGGGACATCGCCTGCTCGTCCTCCGATAGAGCAATATCCATGGCGCTGTCATCCATGTATTCCGCGGATTTTAGCGTACCAGCAGTTCTCCGGTGAGTGGGGGCCGTTGTTGTTATTGAGTGTGCCGTGCTCTGACGTCTTGAAAAGGTAACGAAAACGATTAGGTACTAAACTTTCTTGGTCCAGAGGTTTATGGGTTTAAACCTACCGTTGTTGCTGTTGTTGCTGTTGTTGCTGGTGCTGTTGTTGTTGGGACAGCTGCGGGGCTCTCCCTTTCCCTTTGTGGTCCTGCTGCGGAGGGGGTTCGGTAACCTCTGAGAGCTCATCAAAGTTGTCCTCATTGTCGAACTGCAGCCAGTAGTCCGGCTCGTCGAATGGTGATGGCTCCGAGTTCAGCCTTGTTCGTTTCCTTTCATGGCCTTCCCGGGTTCTAGACACTCTGGAGGACGACATTCCGGATTGACTGCTATACATGGACGGCCGTCGGATCATGGAAGGATGAGCGGACATGCCAGTGAAAGCGGTTGCTGGAGGAGGTTGTGGGAGGGAGTCAAGGGACATGGTCGTCGGTGCCGTCGATGATGGCGCGGTGCCCCATGATGTCGCTGGCTGCGAAGAGGAAGACCCTGGCAAGGTGTAAGATTGGTCAACGGGATTGACCGTCTGGGCAGCGTCAGCAGCGAGACAAGACAGACAGCGAGGGCACAGTAGAAAGCGCTACCTGATGATTGGGTACTGAGAAGTACCCGAGATGTCTGAGCGTGTTGGGATCCATCTTGTTACCTGGGCATACCGTGAGGCTATCAAGACTAACACGGAGACGCAGGCGACGATGATGAAGATCGCGGAGGTCAAGCTGAAACCGTCCACGGGATAACCGGAAGCCTCGTGGCCGAGAAGAGCAAGGACGTGTGTGAAGGTGAGGGGTTGATGTTGGGTTCCAGCTTTGTGTTGTAGATCATCTGCAGATGTCTACCACAAGCTCAGAGGGGGTTTCTCGGTCAAAGCCCAGACTTGCGGGGGGTGCTAGTCGTCGATTGGCGGAGGGAAGGAAACGCAATGGCACCAAAGACAGTGGGCAGCTGAACGATGGAGACTCGAGCTTGTGTCTCCTATTTTTTTCTGTTTTTCTTTTTAACCGTCTTGTCTCCAGCCCACACAGTGAGTATCGTCTTTTTGTCGACTAATATCTTTCTCAGTTGAGATTTGGGGGTCGAGAGACACTGAAAGCGGATGGCGCGATAATCAGGAGTTTGGCGTAGTGAACTGGCGCAAAGCTCTGTGACTGAACAACACGACTGCTTGTTGGATGGCAGAAGAGTGCGTAATTGGGTGAGACCAAAGGCCGCGGGCGGTGGTGTAAATCACCAGACTTGAGGCAGGAAAGCGGGAGAAGACGGCCGGGGATTGGCAAAGCCGAAGAAGCCAGAGGTTTCGCAAACTATGAACACGGCGCACCAAGTTGCGTGGATCTGTTGGCCAGCCTAGAGAGATACTAGTACTAAGGACCTAAGGTAGGTAGGTCTAGGATAGCAACCTGAAGACGGATGGAGTGAGTGTCGCGCGAGATATTATCGTGGGACAACGGAGCGGGTAAGCACTGCGGTGCCGGCGCGGAACAGGGCCTTGCGAGCGCTTGAGGTTCCAAGACGGGTGGCGGTTGCGTTGCGATGGCGCGGTACGAGCGTTGGAAAGTTGGGGAGTTTGTAAGTGGTGGCCGGGATCAGTGGTGATGTTTTCCAGTTGTTCTTTCTGAGACGAAAAAAGAGAAAAAGGTAAAAAGACAGCAATGCCTTGTTGAAGATTTGGAGAATGTCAAACAGAGATCCAGCCAGATAGCCCAGATGGTAACCGCGACCCGGAAAGGAGGGCCCGACGATGGATGTGAGATGTGGACGCTAAGATGGGGCGGAAATCCCGTCGTGGGATGACTCCAGGGGGCCCTTGAAGATGTCGGTTAACGTCAGGTACCTCTTCACTATTACCGTCAGGTACGTATGTCCGGTATGTCGGCTATGTCAGGTATGTCGTGTATGTTAGGTACGGTAACGACGGTGTTGTATGTCGCCAACGGCGCGAAACAGAAAGGGTCAGGAATATTTTGGGCTGTTGACTTTGCAACAACAACAAAGTCTGGACTCCACGAGAACCTTGCCGGTTTCTTCCACTAGCCGCTGAGGACAGTGCTGGGTAGTGTAAGGTAACTGGCCGCAAGGTACCGCGCGCTTCGACTACGAGACAAGAGAGAATAAGGAGTCAAAAGTCAAAACGAAAAAAGACATCTGGAATAGAACTGAATGAATTGGGTTTCGGATTGGCCCAGTTTGAAACCTCTCCAGAACAAAACAATACCGGTCCCGTTTGTTGCCTGGATATTCGTTGGAGGCAGGTGTACTTTTGCCCGGTGAGGTAGACAGAAGGTACCGGCCGGGGATGCAGTCCTTCCTCGTGCCACTAAATGCTAGCTGGAGACTGTGTACACTGTGCCTCCATGTAAGTGGGAGGTACTCCACATGTACAAGGCGACATAACCGAATGTTTGCTCGTTCACTTTTTCACTTTATTTTCCCGACATGCAGTCGCAGTCACTGATGCACATCGAACGTCGGTAGGAACGGCAAGAGGTCATAAATACGGGCGTCTAGCAGCTAGTAGGCACCTAGGTAGCAGCACTGCAAGAGATTGCAGAGTGCAGACGGTTCCTTCCCCGATAAATACAAGCGATGGAAGGATTCATATTTCGATCCCGATTCTTCCTCCTTCCTTCCTCCTTCCTCTCTCGCACTCGCTCATCGTCGCTGAAAGGGAGAAAGGCCGAGAAAGCATCTCCATCCCCCATCGCCCGCCGTCTCGCATCGAGGAAGAAAAAAAAAAAAAAAGGAGCCATCGGGATCGGTCGCAGGTTGGAACCCAGGCCAGGCAAACCGATTGGCCTGATTAGGTTGTCGATTATCGACATGGCCTGACTTTTTCCATGGTGAATTTCTCTCAAGCGCAAGCCGGGCCCTCGAGGGTATGGATCGCTGGGGATCAGAGGGTTTGTGAAGGTCGATTCGCTGAAGATTCGGCTGAAGAGGGGGGAGATCAGTTGAACGAGGCCAATCGGGGACCCTGGGGTCTTGCTGCCACTCTGCTGGGGTTCTGACGCAACTTCAACGACTTTGAGCCCATTTGCCCTGAAAATCATGCCACTTTTCGATTTGCACAAGTGACGGACCCACCGCCAAGCCGGCAGTGGCTTGTGGCAACTCGCATCCTGACTGGTTATGGCTGTCAGCCTTGCGCTGGAGGCTTGCCCAGTTGTTCTCACTGTGTTCTAGACCTCCGACCATCAGCCATTTGCACCGCAATGCCCCTCCAATGAAACGGCTGCGCGTGCCGTTCCTTCCTCGGTCTTTATACCTTGTGCTATAACAACGGCGGAACAGGGAAGTTTGAACGGCGACCCGAGAGCTTGCCGACCAACTCGACGGGAACGACGGCGTGCCAACACACACACGCTGGGATTGATCCTTTCGACGTATTAAAAATCAAAACAAGCACGATATTGATGTCTTGTGAGCACGGCGCGCAACGGGAACGAACGCTCCGGGGATGATCGTGCGGGAGGGTACGGCTTCCGTCACAAGCCATATCATATCTCTGTAATTCCCCGCAAAAGGAGATCGCCGTTCTCTATGATGCCTCCAGTCCACACCCGTGTGCGACCAACAAACCGGTGAGAGCTAGGTGTATATCTAGCAGTACACTACAACCCAACTGATGGCAACCCTATCCGTTCCGCTCATCGAGATTGACTCGTATCTTTCACGTGCCAATCATAACCACTTCCCTAACCCTAACCATAGTACATACCTTCTGTTCAGCGGCGTTATGAGGGACCGGACATGCAAGTTTGATATTTTTATATTTCGGTGGAGTTCTCCATATGCAAGTCATCGAGGATTGGTCACGATCCAGGAGATGGAGGAGATAAACCACTTGTGCAGACTCGCTAACAACCCTTGCATGTTGCACAAGTTGTCTCTCACCACTTTTGTTGACAGATCTCTGGCTAGCCGATGATGCCCGGAGATGCTTCCGTCGCAGTCGCCTGCGCTCTTGTTTACTGCTTCGAGAGATGGTCATAAACGATATCGTCAGCTCTTTCAGGTCCCATCGAGATCTCTGGTTCCTTTTGAGTTTGGATATCCGGATTCCAGGTCATCCGGGACAATCCCGTCCAGAATACCACAACCCTAACCCTCAAGCAATTACGTCCGTACTTTTGGCAGCTTTGCAACCATGTCTCCACTTTCTCCTTCCGCTTCAACGCTACCGGGCAATCACCAATCAACTGTCATCTCGTTGCCCAGCTGATCCTTGACATCCATCAACATCATCGTCATCATCAATAATCTCACTCGATCAAAGTCACCGGCCACCTGAATACAGTCACTGAATCTCAGGGTGTTGCTCAAAGTTGCAAAAGGACACCAAGAGTTACTCATCCGAACAACTGGTCCAAGCGTTCAATCATCACGGGGAAAGCAAACACGAATAGGACGAAAATCGTGTTACGGTTCATCACTTCACCTTTATATCAACCTCTATCCATCAATCATCTCAAATCCAGACTCTCAAAATGGCGTCCCCACAACCCCCATTCGGATCCAACACCGCCTCCCCTTCAAACAATTCACCAACAGCCTCCCCCCTCCTCGAAGGCCGCGACTCGCCCAACCTGCCGCTAACCATGACCGCCTCTACGGTTCTGATGACCCTCCCGCGGGACGCGACCGCCGCCCTCGCCGAAGCCGGGACCTTTGATCAAGAGAAGGTGGTGATACGGTTTAAACCGGTCGGCTCGGCGCCCGCCCTCCGGAGGGAGCAGGTGAAAGTGGTCAGCACGCACAAGTTCGAGACGGTGGTGGCGTACCTGCGGAAGACGCTGAAGGTGCAGGAGACGGATAGCGTGTTTTTGTATGTGAATAGCGTGTTTGCGCCGGCGTTGGATGAGGTGGTGGGGAATTTGTGGAGGGTGAGTTGCCTTGGTTCTTGGTGGAGGTGGTGATTCCGGGATGTTGAGGGTGGTCAGGGAGTGTGAGCAAGTTAGAGTGTGTGAGTTTGTGCTGACGATATGTTTACAGTGCTTTAGAGATTCTACGAACCAGTTGAATGTTTCGTATTCGATGACGCCGTCTTTTGGGTAATCACCTCAGGTCCGAAAGGGGAGTCGATACCAGGAGACTTACAGAGTCGGATCATATCACTTATGGACAGCGCGCAGGCCATGTCGGGATCATGGCCAGCTGTCTCGAAGAGCTATCCAACAATGTCGAGACTACTTCAGCATTTTACTAGATCATCTGAGGGCATTCGACACCAGGAATCGCCACATCATCAAGGTCACAGTGTCAGCAGCACCTCACACGAGGTTGAGGAGATCACGAGAAGCTCCAGCAGCAAAGATATATATCAATTACCGCATTACCAACACGAGGCAACGCTCTTACAGCAAACGACAAGACAGTTTTTATCCCAATAAACCACAGCAAGGGGTATTATCCTCCTCTTTCCACGCGACCACAAAACAGCCTCAGACTCACGCCTCCTTCTCACCCTCCCCTTCAGCCTCAGCAGACGCATTCGCAGCACCCATCAACCTCCTCACATCCCCCACAAACGCCTCCACCTCCTCCCTCGCCATCGGGTACGTATGCTCCTCGGCCGGATAACTTTTGCCCTTCACCTCATCCCTATAACTTTCAATAGCCCTCAACGCCTCCCCCCACACATCCCCATACTTCTTGACAAACTTGGGCAAAAACCTTCCGGGGGGAAAATTCCCCGTCATATCCGCCTGCACCAGCACCTGTCCACTGGTCCCGCTCCCGGCCCCAATTCCAATGGTCGGAACTTTCAGGAGGCCAGTGATGAAACCCGCCACCTCCTGCGGCACGGCCTCGACAACCATGGCGAAAGCACCGGCCTCCTGGACGGCAAGCGCATCCCTGAGTAACCGCTTGGCGGATTCTTTGGATTTCCCCTGGACGCGGAACCCGCCGAGGGCGTTTTGGCGCTGCGGAGTGAGGCCGATGTGGGCGAGGACCGGGATGCCGGCGGTGGTGATGGCGCGGATGGTGGGGGCCATTTCGGCGCCGCCTTCGAGTTTGACGGCGGACATGCGGCCTTCTTTGATGAAGCGGATGGCGGTGGAGAGGGCTTGTTGGGGGGAGATTTCGTAGGAGCCCATGGGCATGTCGCCGACCTGGAAGCAGTGTTGGTGTTTGTTTGTTTGTTTGTTTGTTTACTCTCATGTGGTGACTGGATGGTGGGGGGGGGGGGGGGGGAGAGAGATGGGGGTTAAGGATAGGGAAGGCGGTTGATCGGGAAAACAGAAAAGGGGTACATAAGTGTAAATAACCGGTCTTGGAAGTTAAGTGGAGACCATAGGATATAAAACTCACAGTAAACGCCCTCGAACTAGCCCTCGCCACACTCCGACAATGCAGCAACATCTCCTCCACCAGCACCTCGCTCGTGTCTTCCATCCCCAGAGCAACCATGGCCAGGCTGTCGCCCACCAGGATCATGTCCATGCCCGCGTGCTCGGCCACGTGTGCCGAAGGGAAATCGTGCGCCGTGATCATGGTGATTTTCTCGCCGCGCTTGTACATGGCCTGGAGCGTGTTGAGCGTGACCTTTTTGCGCGGGGTGGCGGGGGGGAGGCCCATGGGGGAGTGGGAGGATTGGCGGGTTTGGACATGTTGGTATGGTTGGGGTTGGTGTGCTGTGGTGAGGTGTGGTTGAAAGGGGGTGGTGGTGATGAGGGCTGCACCTCGACGATGTGCGCCATTGCTACTTCTGGATAGAAGGGAGGAGGTGGTACAAGACCTCCAGAATAATAGTGAGGATGTTACTTGCTTGTGCATTGTTGGTTTATAAGTGGTTGTGTGTTGTATGTAAAGTACCGGTCTAAAATATACGCAATGAAAATGAATGTGTTCAGAAGAAAGGACTTTTCGATGCGTTGAAACCGTTCAACTTTTCCCGTTGTTGCTGGTTGATGATGAAAATGACAATGCTGTACTGAAAGAGTTGATTGAGAAGAAATGAAGAGATTGATTTTTTACAATTGCGCCAATTTTTTCCTGCGCGCCCGGCTCACCCTTTTTATTTCTACTCCAGAGGCCATGATGGTTTTTGCTGCGTATAATTGAGTATCTCTCACAAATTTCTTGGTGTTCGTTTCTGCTTTGGGTTAGGGATTGGACCCGCCGCCGGCTTTTCGGGCATTCGGGGAAAGCCCCACATTGCCCACTTTACCGGTCAGTTGATTGGTCGCATGCATCGGCGACTGTCGACTGACACTGACACTGCACTAACAATTTTAGGTTAGGGGAGTGACAATCGTAAGAACCTTGATGATTGTGTTGAGGATTGAAAGCGGTTCGTCCGACGGACACCGAGAAACAGACATTTGAGGCTCTATGTATAGGTAGCTTATATTTATCCTGTTGGGTAGTGGAAGTCTTTTTGCGCCGTGCCAACAATTTTGGACTGCTGTATGCAACCACTTTAAACCCGCCGACTTTGGCTTCAGATGACATGGTGGGAACTGTCAGCCGTCAGCCCTAGCACATGGCGTTCCGGTACCGTGGTCCGAAGCCGTAAAGTGTGTCCCTGAATGACGACGGTGTTCGCTCGAGATTGATGTAGACCTGCATCTTGAAGATTCCAGGAGAATGTCCGACCCGTGTACCTGGTCGCCGATTAAGCGCCATCACTCTGTTAGTGCTTCCTGTTCCCCAGACTTCCCCGCCATTCACAATTGGACTTGACGCCGGATCGCCGGCCACCCTCATGGCCGCGAGGCCGATGGTGGGTGACGGTATCCGATCAGTTACCGAGTTGATCGACACACATGTCCCTTCATTAGCACCCACGCACACTATCGATGAGATCAGGGGAATCTCCGGATGTCACCTCGATGGCCCAATATGTCTTTATTCGTTATTTGCTGTTGGTTCTTGTATCTGTCCGTAGGTGGCCGGATTTGGGTTGGAGACAAAGCAAACAAAGTTGTACGGTTGGTGTGTTGGTCTGCCTTTTCCTTCAGCCTCTGCGGTTTCAAAATGCCCAGTCACTGCCTATTTGAGCTGTAGATGAGGTCCCGGGAACAAACACCGAAAGTGTGGTAATAAGGCGAGTGAAAAGATATGAGCAAGATAATCCAAGCCCAACTGTCCCGACTAACTGAACCCTCACCGGAATACTCCCGTTACGCATAGGAGACAGGTCAACTTCTGAAGCACAGGGACAGAGTGACCGCCAATGAAACCTTATCGCTCCTTCAGCGCATGACTTTCCCCACTTCCAGCCGCTTATCATTCGCTCGCGGCCGGCAAACGCACCCCTGGCGGCTACCACCTGAGGACATCAGCGCTATGGTAAGCCTGACGTCGTGGACGATCGTCGCTACTGCGGGCGGGAACCTGAGTGTTGTGACTTATCTCTAAACCGGCAGCTTCCACCGATTCATCCCACTTGCATCTTTCCTTCTGAATCCAATCCATCTCGAAAGAATTCGAATCCATATCATCCTTCGTTGAGATTATTTATCAGCACTGTTATCAGCACCGCCCAAGCAGCATCCAGCCCACATCGGCCGCACCAGACCAGACGAGCCAGACTTGCATCTCGCCACCGCCCGACGACATCGCATCCAACTGCCTGCTTCTGCAGTCTTGACAGTTGCCATCAGCTTATACCATCGGACCATACAGAACGCGATTACCTGCGACAATTCGAGTCTAAATACCCTTCATTCTTATCAGAAAGATAGAACAGAGCACGAGCTCTAGATAGACAACATGAGTTCCCCACGCCGCCGTATCGAGACAGACGTGAGTTATTAGGGAAATGCGAATTGGGGAAATGAATGCTAACATGTACATGTATAACAGGTCATGAAGATGTACGATTTCTTGCAAGCACCCTTTTCCACGAGCGCACTGTTAACTCGATCGATATGACAGGCTCATGAGCGACTACGAGGTCACTTTGGTGAACGATAATAGTATGGACATACCCTTCCCCTTTAGAAGAACCCGCTTTCGGAGCACTGACATTTTGTTCACAGTGTAAGAAGCGATAACCTCACAATCCGAGAGTACACCTAACATTGTAATAGGCAGGAGTTCTATGTCAGGTTCAAAGGGCCTGCCGAAAGTTCGTCTTCCCAATCTCTTTGACTGGGCTCGAGGTTCTTGCCGTCACTAACACCAAGCTCTCCCTACAGCACCCTTCGAAGGCGGCATTTGGAAAGTCCGCGTCGAGCTACCCGATCAGTATCCGTACAAGTCTCCCAGCATTGGCTTCGTGAACCGAATCTTCCATCCCAACATTGATGAGCTGTCCGGATCGGTTTGCCTAGACGTCATCAACCAAACATGGTCGCCAATGTTCGATATGATCAACATTTTCGAGGTTTTCCTGCCTCAGCTTCTACGTTACCCCAACCCTACCGATCCTCTTAACGGAGAGGCCGCTGCGCTGTTGCTCAGAGAGCCTAAGAGCTACGAGAACAAGGTGAAGGGTATGTTTACACATGGGGGGAAATGCTTCGGACTCCAGAAAGGATGGAAGTTGACATGCTTCTCCTAGAATACGTCCAAAAGTACGCGAGTAAAGACGCAGCAGACGAAGCGGACGCAGAAAGTGAAGACGACGGTGAGCTATCATCCGTGGCGAGTTTCGACGAGGAAGACGACGAGGAGGCAGCTGGTAAGATGGACGACGTTTAGGATGGTAGTCCTCCAACGAATCCCGAAGGCTCTTGAGGCCGTCATTTCGTCACTCGGCATTTATCAGCGGCAGGAGTTGTTTTCCATCTACGAGGTATTCTAAGGGCCTCTGTTTTGAACCGGCGTTGAATACAGTATCTATGGGTTGGGTCGTTTTTTCGGTTTGCTTAGGCCACTCACTTTGCTTTAATCCCCTCTCCTTTTAGGACAGTTCATACACATCATTCCAGCTCAGTTCTCTATACCACTTCGTCAGAGTGCTCTGGCTTTTAGTGCATGACTTTTATCTGAAGAGGAATGAAAAGGTTACTTCCGGCAAGTGATTCTTCTCTGCTTTTCCTGCTTACAGAGGCCCAGTGCGAACCAAGTTCCGAACCACCAACAACGTACCGGGTTGAAAGGCACAGTTGGGTCACAACGGAGTTCTAGAAGCAAGTCGCAAGCGAGCTGCTGTCACAACAAGATCCATCGCAAGGTGATCCGGGTGTTTTCACGCTCACTCTTCCGACAGTCCTTTGGATCTCCCTGTGGGACCAAGTTCACCATTTGTTCACGTATTCACACTACTTTTCCCTAACATTATCGTCTCTGATTTGAGATTGTCAGTCCAATTTCACATTCTCTCATCAACCATCTCCCACTCACTCACTCACTCACTCACTTCCTTCCTCCCCTTCCCTATCCCTCTCCTTCCTTCCCCACACCCATATCAAGAATTTCTTGTTCGTTTTTACATATAGCTAGAATCATAATACCCCTGACTCGCGTGACCACTCCCCAGTACCGTCTCGATCTTGACCGCGGCACCCAACTTCTTAGCAAACCACGCCCTGGTCCCGCTCGCCCCCGCACCGGTATTAGCATACTCCCCATACGAAACGTGGCTGGTCTTCTCGTCGCCCGTGTTCCAGATGCTCCAGCCCGCAGGGTTGATCACGTTGGTCATGCTGGTCTTTTGGAACGTGACGCGGGCGTATTCGCGCCAGGGACGACCGAGGTAGTAGGCTCCCGAGGGCACAGAGTTGCCGGCGGCGGCGGCGATGGTGCAGCTGTTGAAGACGTAGTTGTTTGGATTACTGGATGAATCGCGGCCCGATGCTTGAATGAATGAAAGAACTGTCTGTTAGTTTTTACTGGACATGATGACACAAAAGCTCGTGTGAGGGACAGTCAACAGGGAAGAGGGGGGGGGGGGGGGCAACATACCGGTTATGTACCCAACACTGGCAGCAACAACCCTAATATCACACTTCTCGAACCACGCCGGTGCTCGCTGCCCAAAGATGAAATCCGTAGCGCCCTGGATCAGCGTTCGCGCATATAGCTGCGCCCCCTCCTGCGCCAACAGCGTGTCCTGAAACCCCTTGAGCTGACATCCATAAACGCCCACGCCGCCGTCTCCGGGGGGGGACATGACGCTCAGCGCCACGGCTTGGCTGCCCTTGCCGTGCGCATTTTCTATGTTCAGATTGTATAGTCGTGCGTTCTTGCTCTTGACGCGGACCGTCGCCGTCTCGTCGTTGGATAACCCGTCGGCTTGCGATTTGCTGGCAGTAATGGTTACCGTGTTGGAGGTATAAGATAAAGTGGAGGTGGTGGAGCCGTAGATGGATAGCTGAGCGTTGCGCGCAGGGATGAGGACTTGTTCGTGGTAGACACCTGGGTAGATGAAGATGCATTGGGACCCGGAGGAGGTGGTCGAGAGGGCGTTCACGGCGGCTTGGATGGTGGAGTATTGACGGCCGGAGGGGCCGACGGTGAGGCAGGAGGAGGAAGGGGGGGAGGTGCGGGAGGCGGCGAGGGCGGTGGAGGAGAGGAGGGAGAGGAGGGGGAGGAGGAGGAGTTTCATGGTTGGCGATGTTGGGTGATGATGAGGGCACCTCTGTTGGGTGGTGGTGAGAGGAGTCGAGCTCGGGTAAGGTAGCGGAGGAGGAAGAGAGAGAGGGTGGTTGGAGAGTGGTTGGGTTGAGAGAGGGTGATATACTTACTACCTACCCCAAGATTTTTGTTTTAAAGAATTTCGGCCGCGAAGTCTGAAGAGGGCATCTTCTTCCGTCGTCCTTCTCCCGTCCGGTGGATCATTTAACCCTTTCTTTTTCATCATACGGCCCAGCCCGTGCGTGTTACGACCGCTTCTTCTCGATCCGCCGGTCCGAAAAGGGCAACTTGTTCAAGCCTTCATGAACCCCCCTTACCAAGCATACGTACCTACCTACCCTACCCAGCCCAGTTCCGGATTGGTGGAGCTGTACATCGATACACCGACCCCTCAACCATCTCCGAAGTCCAATGCATTTCAAAAGGCCATAGCTGAGATAGTATGTATGTAGCTCGGAAAATGAGTACGTAACATCGTTCGCGCTCCAAGACTTCACAAAAACCCGGGGTGCATGCATCCTTCTCTGCCGAACGGATCGATTTTAGCTTTCCATCAAATCCAACATGAACCGGGAATTCATCATCTGCCCCTTTTTCGCGGAAGATGCCTGGTGGACTCGAAGGAGACGGACGAGATGCCAAAATCCGAACCGACTCTCCTATCCGATGTTGTCTTGGAAGCGGGGATGAAGTGGACGGAATCCCATTTGCGGATAAATAGCAATGAGTTTTGGTGCCGAACGGACGGGACGGGCCCGACTGGATTGTGCGGGGACTCGGGAACCGCAACGGAAGAATACGTAACTGAATATGGAAGGAAGCTCGTGATGTATGTTTTGAAACTTGCTTGGCGTTTATGTGTAATTTCCCAATTTTCGGCCCCTTTTCAATTATCTGTGTTTCGTGTTTCAAGGCCCTGGTTCTCGGTTCGGTTGGTATACCGAGACTTGCGTACAACAAAGACAAGGGATCCCGAAGCTCTTCCCATTGGTCCAAACCACACTTTTTCAAAGCCAGGCAGGGGTCATAAACAACAAACAATCGATCGATCGATCGTATCCCGACCTCAAAACCAAAACTTGACTCCATTCACAGCGGGCAATAAATAGCCAACAGTATGGATGCTAATTCACGCCAGTCCAGCAATCCCGCCTAGCTTAGCCATCCTGAAAGTCCTGAAAGTGGTATGTAAAAGAGCCAGCCCTCTGCAAGTACATACCACGCGAAAAACAAACCAGGGGTGCGGTGAACTGTACATACTACATACGTTGGGATAATGTTGAAGATTGACGGATCAAGGTGATGTCAATGCCATGCGATCGATGATCGTCAGATAATCCGTCGCAAGATGAACGAACGCAAGGAGTGGAATGGAATGGATAGATGGATGAATGACAAAACCGATGCCGAGGGAGGATAGTTACTAGTTAGTTAGCTACACTACCTATGGTTCCCGGCGAGGTTAATTAGAGGTATCCGTCGTTGTTCCATTTGAACTTGTCGGACGGAGTATTCCACGTAGGGCAGTCAGTCCCTGTCTAGACCTAGAATCTACCACACCTCTACTTACCTGGTTAGGTACCTTACTCAAGGATATTTCTTTGTGAGTACTGTACTGTCACTCACCAGACCAGACCACCGTGGGGTTGGTACATGCATGTAGCGTAGTCGTCATTAATAGATGTGGCCCGACAGGCGCGCCACGTCTGACCCTGTTTGCAAAGCCTTCTCTTCTATCAATCTCCTTCGTAGAAGCGGTTTGGTTCAGTTCGTTCGAACCTGTTTTGGCTCCGGGGCACTTTCGACAACTTTTTCGTTCCTTTTTTTTTTTTTTTTTTTTTTTTTTTTTTTTTTTTTTGCTTGGGTGGGATATGGTCATGGAATGGATGGATTCCAGGCGGCGTCAAAAAACTTTTCGATTTCAATGATATTGGACCAGGGGTACGCACTCCAAGAATCAAGAAGCATGCAGTGAGCGAGAATTTGCAGGGAAGAAGTGCTGTCTGGGTCGAGCCTGCTGAATAGAAAACTGTTGGGTCTACATAACGTAATTTCAGTCAGTTAGCTGCGCTTTTCCCTTGTTAGTTGTTCTTCCCATACAAGTACATTGCAAGTTTTGTTTTCCGAATTCCGGACAGTAGGAGAAGAATACAATGAGTCAAAAAGTATCAACATCATCATCACTCTCACAAACAGCAGCACGAAACTTGGCTTCAACAGAGCAATCAATTTTTTCTTTCCTCCACCAAGTGGCAGAGGAAGGTTTCAAGTTAAATCTAACAAACAATACAGTAGAATCGAAAACACTTCTAAAAGTCTCTCTCTCTCTCTCTCTCTCTCGTACACATCGCCGGAGCTTAGCAGCTTCAATCCTCATAGCTTTCTTCCATCCAAACATGTTTCCATTTTTTCCATCTTTTACACTACATATCCTAGCATCCACCGCTTAGTCGAGGAAAGCGACGTCACGAGCATGACGGCGGGCGAGGGCAGCAGCGCGACGAGCAGCACGGCGCTTCTGGCAGCTGCCCTTAGCAGGCTTGGTAGCCTGGGGAGCAGCAGTGGTGACAGCCTTGGTGGCGGAGGGGACGAGAGTGGTGGTAGGGACCGCAGCGGCCTTGGTAGTAGTAACAGCAGGAGCAGCGGCCGCGGTGGTGGTAGCAGGAGCGCCAGTGGCAGCGGGAGCAGCAGCAGAGCCGGTAAGGGCGGTAGCGGTAGCGGTGACAGCGGAGTGGGCCTGAGTGACGCTGACGGCGCCCTTGATGAGGGCGGGGCCGGGGATGGGGTAGCTGGTCATGGGCTGGTAGATGTTGAAGAGGATGCCCTTGTCGTTGGGGGTGTAGAGGGCGGTGCCCTTGACACCCGCGGGCTTCTCGGTGCCGGAGCCGGTGACCTGGAGGTTAAAGCACTGGGGGTAGTTCTGGGCGCCGTTGGCCTGGTTGGCGGAGTGGAGGGCGATGATCTCGTGGCGGAGGACGTAGAAGCCGGGCGCGATGTTGGACGGGATCTCGACGAGCCAGCTGTTGTTGTTCGCGATGAGCTGGTCGGAACCCCACTTGCCGGGGGAGGCGGAGCCGTCGATGAGGCCAACCTCGTCGATCTTGAAGAACTCGAGAGCGGTCTTGTCGACGGTCTCGCAGCCGGCGGTGCCGCAGTTGGCGAGGTAGTCGATCACGGGACCGTGGTGAGACTCGGGCCAGGTCTCCCACTGGATGGAGATCTTGTCACCGGCCTTGACGACGGCATGGCCCTTGGCGTTGGCAGCGTCCTTGTGGCAGATGATATCGGCCGAGGAGAAAGCTTCAGGGCCAACGAAGCCGTTGTCCTGGTTGTTGGCCTTCCAGCCAGCGACAATAGGGGGGTTGGCCATGTAATTGAAGCTGGAGGAATAGCCCTGGTAAAGGTCGCCGTTGATGACAATGTTGCTAACGTGACCGTGGGCCGCAACGGAGGCCGCACCGGCGAGGACGGTAAGAAGAGACTTGGAAGTGAAGGAAGGCATCTTGGTTGATATGGTGCTAAGTTATTGGTGTTGACCGACTAGCGGGTTGAATGAGTGATGTGATGTCAAGGATTGTGATGTAAAGAATGACAGGCTTCACTGAAGCTGTTGTAAAGAAGGTACAAGTTGGAAAAGAAGGTGAGTAGATGCCGAATGCTCAAGTTGAAGCTGATGATTTTCCAAAACTCAGCAACATGGCGACGACCTTATCCTTATATATCTTGACTTGTTCGTAGTCTTCCAGAATCGTATGTTCTGGATGCATGCCCATGTTGGCCGTCAAAGCATCGGTCAACGAACACGACGTTTCAGCGAAATGAGGTGGCCTGGACAAGGCAGGGTCTGATAACGGAACAAATTCCCAAAGTTGATTCCAAGGTGACGATGTAAGCGGGTAGCCACCCCCGCGGGTAGACTGGCCATGGATAGGGAAGCAAAACAGACCGACGGCGGTGGAAGGTAATGTGGTATGCTGGCGGATCTCCAACCTCGGATACAACTCAAGGAGCAACAACTGCGTCGCAATGGAGGGATCATTGCGGCTCCTCAAACCAAATGAGCGATACGAGGGCCATGATGGGACCAACACACAGCGTCAAGAGAGGTGTTCGTCCAGAGTGAAGAGGGAACTTGCCGTGGCGCCGCAATGCCCGAGAACTGCCCGTGGGGTCAAGATCGCAAGCTATCCAAGCTAACCCACAAAGCCAAGCGCTGTGTTCTTGAAGCACTCCTTACCATCACAGGCATGAAACACATTTGAGCAGTGAGGTCTGTGTGGAGACTCAGGGGCAGACCAGGGGGTGATTTGGGGGTAAACAAGGGTAGGCGAAGGGGTTCGCGTGGAGTCCTGCAGGGGCATCTTGAGCCTCCAACGTTCCAACGTTCTAGCGCCCGCCAGCGGCCATGTTACCGAGCCCATCTCGTCTCCAGCTGAGCCAGTCAAGAGGCTTCGATATGCCAGGTTTTTCGGAGTCGCGGGAGGTTGAACCGAAGTGTGGCGCCATTCAAAAATGGTTGTTTTTTTCACGTGCGAAGAAGAGAAACGCCTTGTTTCCGAAGGGGTCGGGCCAGGATATGCCCCTGGCGTCGAGAGTTGAGAATCTTCGGAGTTGCCTATTCCGCTTACAAGTCTGGGCAAAGCGGTCCGTACCGAATATTCGACAGACGGTGGAATCTTTGCATGAATGTCATTTTCACTTGAATGACACCCTCGGCATGGGCGCTTGTAAAGGGGTAGATAGCCTGCTCTACTATGTAGATTGATGAGGGAGTGTTGGACATGCGCGCGCTTGCGAGTTGCATAATGTCTTTCTCGACAAGTGTTGCCCGAGACAGAGAGCCTCAGATGCTCGCTACCAGACTTGCAAACTGCGCATTGTCATCAATGCCGCGGCGGACCACAAAGCAACGGCGGGAAGATCATAATGCCAACAGCTATGTGCATCACGGCTGGTTGGCGACCAGAGGTACCAGGTGTGATGGTTCATCCCAGAAGTATAATTCCTGGGCATTTCGGGATGGGAGGCGTCCAACGACTTCAAGAGTCAGCTGGTCAGTCAGTCGGTTGGAAGCACGCGTCTTCGGCCGTGAATCTTTACACTGGAGGCTGGACAAGGTGAAAGATGGAAACTCCCATAGCTCATGGAGAACGAGTGAGTTGGGGAATTATCAATGGAGAAAGAAAGGTCAGTAGAAGAATGACATGCGTTTAAACGATGGGCTGAGGCGGAATGGTCTGGCCATCAGCAAGACGGGATGGAGTTGTGAGATGTTGATGAGCACGGGGAAGTCAAAGTTGAGAGCCGTTGTTGTTGTTGGTGATCAAGTGATGACAGCTGAAAGAATCCATGGGGACAGCTAGCGCCTAGCACTAGCACAGCGCTGTCCGATAAGGAGCGATAAGGACTCAAGCGACAGGCACAAATAGCGGGGGTGGGGCGCATCCCCGCCTCAACGGTGCGGCGGCCCCACTGTTAGTGCATTGCTCCACTCCAAACATCAAAAGTTCAACTTTCAATTGTTCAACATTTTTACAACAGTTTCACAATCGGGAAGGTCCAGTCGAATCGACGGGTTATTGCTCCCAGCACATCAAGCAACACTTGCCTGGCCAGACTTGCGTCATACCTCTAGCACATTATTCTGCTCGTCCTCTGGTGTTGGAGATGAGTGATTCGTGGCCTGGTCACTGAGAGAAAGAAACAACAACAAGAACCGATCAAGGCACAATACTTATCGACGGCGCGGTTTCCTTGTCGCGCCTGCCGAGCTTGCTTGCCAGCTTGGCCGCCCTTCAAATACACACAAGCGTCCCTTTGGAAGTCACGCTCCGTCGAACCAAACAACACCCATCAACCGGTTAATCCGGGCCGTCAACAAAAGCCCGCATTAATACCCAACAATCGCTTGCTTTCTCACCTTGCCTAAAAGACAGGCAGCAAGACAGCAATATCAATCAACAAAAAGTCGCCATTCCTACCTTGAGGAATTACTAACGCGTCGCCAGTACTACTGGCCCACCACTCTGACGTCACCATGTCAAGTCCCGTTCTGCCAAACATGAACAAGCTGGCTCTCGACGCTAAAACACGCGAGCTCAAGCAGCGACTCCAATCCATGCAAAAGGACCGCTCTGCTCGCCCTTCGACGTCGGCCACCAGCGAGAATCTTGCGGCTGCCAGCAGACCCCTAACCCCCATGGTTGCGTCACCACCAAAGCCCCAGCAAGTTGAGATCCCGATACCTCAGTTTGTTCCTCATACTGTTCCCGAGGTTCCTACCGAGACGTCCATCTCGGCCGATGAGAGTGATATTGCCGCTCTGATCCGCTCTTTTTCCGATCACGTCGATCCCATGCCAGGAATTGTTCCTACACCGGCTTCCTCTACCAACCCGCAGAGTCAGCCCAATCAGGCCACTCCTGCACCGGCGTCCAATCATTCCTCTATGCCTCCTCCTGGACTCGCAAAGGCCGTAACCACAGCGCCCTCTACTCCGGTCGAGGAGGGCGAGATTCCGAGCGACACTGAAGAGCCAGTTAAAGCAAAGGTCTATCAAGAGCGATCGAAGCACCAAGTCTCTCAGAGAATTGACAAGACCCCGCGATCCGGACCTAATACTACCCCTAACAAGAAACAGTTCCCTCAAAAAGGCTCCGGTAAGCCTCAAACAGGCACCGAGAAGGCCCTACATACAAAATCCCAAAATGCTCAGGCCAGGAATGGGCCTACCGCTACCTCATTGACTCCCGAAAAGGCCCTCGAGCGAGCCCTGGAGCTCAACCCGGACCTGCGGGAATGGCTGGCGCTAACTGATTACCATAACGTCGAAATACGTACCAAAAAGATCGAACGATATCGTAAGCTGAAAGCTCTGGCCGCAGAGAAGGAAAGAATAGAAGCCGAGCATGCTGCTCAGAGGGCCAGGCTAGAGGCCGAGCACCGCAAGTTGCTGGAGGAAGAGGGATTGGACTTTGGCCTCGTTGCCACGCCGGTAGTCGACACTGCCCCGGCAACCACTAACAAACTAACCGAAGCTCCCAAGGCTGTAGTGCCCAAAAGGGAACGGGAGAGCACCGTGGACATGGCCGATATTCGCCCAGAGAAAAGGCCTCGGCCGGAGGAGAATGGACCCCGGCCGATGGAGATCGACAACGAGTACGACGACCGTTACCGGGAACGTGGTCGGCCCGAGTATCCTACCAAGCGTGTCCCATCATGGTCTCCGCGTCGTTATCGCGCTCCGTCACCTCGTCGCGACCAGCGTCCTAGCCGTCCCTCCTCTCGTGACCGCGAGTATCAGCCCCCTCGGTTTTCTCCTCGGCCTCGGTCTCGTGATCGTTCCGATTTCAACAAGTACGACGGACGCCTTCACCATAAATATGACAGCCGGAGTTATCGTGGCGACGATATAAGCTTCTTCGATGACCACCGTGGAGACAAAGCTCCTCGGGCCCAGTCACCCCGGCGACCTAGGGATTTGGAGCATATTGAGCACTTCAATACCGGCGAAAAGGGCGGTCAGTTTCACCATTTCAAGCACAGCAAGAATCGGGTTCAACAGTTCAGACATCCCCGTCAAGGAACCCAGCCCCGTTGACCAATGGCGATATCCCCTTTCCTTGTGGTCTAGCGGGGGGCTCTATTTGTTCCAATATCGTATCATTAACAGTTCCTGGTGAAAATCCAGGCAAATCTCTTGGGAGACCACTCTATTAACGTTCCGTGATGCAGATACCCGCTTTTTCGTTCTCAAGTCGTTTAACAACGAGAACTTGGACAAGGCCATGGAAGACGTAAGTTTTGCACCCCCTCTGTCCTGGATCTCGCATTAGTGTTTCCGTGGTTTACGCATTATTCATAGGGAATCTGGGTCACCCAAACGTCCAACGAAGAAAAGTTCACCAAGGCCTACGAGACGTGCAGAAACGTCATCTTTTTCTTCTCCGTGAACAAGAGCAAGGCTTTCCAAGGTTATGTAAGTTGCGTGCCGCCTATAATAATCTCAAGGCCTTGCCTAACACGTACCTCTCAGGCATTGATGACCAGTCTACCTTCGGCCGACATCACCAAAGCACCATGGATGAAGAACATTCACTGGCAGACATCCCCTCCCTTCCGTCTCAGATGGCTCAGCAAAGTTGCCGTCCCCTTTTCCCGCATCGGATACCTCAAAAACCCGCTCAACGAGAATCTCTCTGTCCTGATCGCCAAGGACGGTCAGGAAGTTGAGGAGGATTGCGGTCGCGCCTTGCTGAGAGAGATGGAATCGTATGCCGAGTGGGGATCGAACAAGACAACATTCCCCTCCGGAAGTCGTCACCACAATCAACAACAGCAACAACACGCACGCCGGGAAAGCGATTCAGCGTCGGGTCTTAATACCGCCTCGTGGTGGAACAACAAGAAGAAGCCGCACCATAACAACAACAACAACAATCACTGGAATAACCACCACAACAACAACAAGCGCGTGGAGGATTACCAGGATAGGTCGTCTGCGCGTTAGATTGGCCAGACCCTTCTTGTTAATCTTGAGTCCGAGCCTTCTCCGGTGTCAACGGGTCCTCCATCTCCAAGCTCTTCGGTCGTCTCTAGACAGAATCAGGTTGACTCTCAAAGCCAGGCAACAAACATCACTAGAAAGGGGGAACGAAAGAAGGAAGACAGAGAAGGGAAGAAAAGGGGGAAGAATTGGAGGAAGAATTGGAGGAAGAAAAAAGCCAAATCAAATACTCAACTGGAGGAACAAGAACAAAGGAGATTAACAAGAGTCTGATCAGTGCTAAGGGCGTGCTCGTGTATCATTCTGGAGATGGGTTTGGGAATACAAGGCTGCATGGTGTCACGAGGACGTACGGGCTCCCTGAAATCTTGGGCCAGGCGAGGGGGATTGACACACTGCGCAAGTGTACTATTCAGTTGGCGAATGGGGCAGTACTCCCCAATAGGTCCCTTGTCACTGAATGGCTACCAGTCTTCGGGTCATCATTAGGTTTCGTGAGCATGGGTGTGAAATGTTTATACGTTTAGTTGTTCGATTATAAATGGAGGAAAGCGTAGAAGTCGAAGAAGATAGGATGAGAGAAACAGCGCAGCACAGCACAGAACTCAACAAAACGAAAGAGAAGAGGAGAGGAGAAGAGAAGAGAAGAGAAGAGAAGGAAAAGGCCAAATGGTGATCATGGACATTATGCGTGTTTTTTTCGTTGTATATACTGAATGTCTATACATACGCAATACGTGTGTCACTTCGTGTCCCTTCGTGTCCCTTCATATCGCCCGAGTATAAGTATCCAAGAGAGAATCAACCATCAGACATCCAAAAACAGAAAGACTTTTACATCAATCAAACGGCAGGACCATCACATCAATCCTTCCTCCGCCGCCTAACCTCAATCTTGACGTCCAGCGCCGGGATGATGGTATGCGCCACCCACGTCGGCGGCGGTCTCTTGTCGATGGGCTTGATGTCGTAGTTTTGGAGGATGTGGGCTAGCATCATTTTGACTTCGTGGGCTACGAAGAAACGGCCGGGGCTGTGTCATGTTTTGTGTTAGCAACGCACCCACCCACCCGACGAGAAAAAAAAAAGGGAAGTGGCTGAAGGAAGCTGTGGGGGGGAGTGGAAGCAGATAAAGGGTGTTGTAAAAAAGAGAAAGTACTAACCAAGCATGCCTCCCATGACTAAAAGGCAGATGCTCACTACTAGTAGTCACCAGCCCCAACCTCTTGATCCTCAACGCCTCCTCTGTATCCCCCTTTTCGGTCTCAGAAAGAGCCTCATACTCCTCCCTCACCCTCGAGAACCTCAACGCGTCATACGTCTGCGGATCCTCGTAAATCTCCGGGTCATGCTGCACGCTCATATTCGCCATCAGGATCGCTCCGTAGGGCGCATGCCACCCCTCAAACGGGTTGGTGATCCCTTCCTTTGCTACCACCTTGCGGTGAGTCAGTCCCGTGCTGAAGGTCGAAAGACGCATGCTTTCGCGGATGGCGGAGTCGGTACGGTATAAACGGGCAAGACCGTTTTTGGTCCAGATGCCATTGGGTTCAGACTGCAAAACGGTGCTGGTTTCCTCGCGCAAGATAGACAGGTAGTCCTTGGACGGGTCGGAGGCGAGCAAGTCGAGAAATAAAGCGTGCAGGGTGATGACGGTGGTGTGAATAGCTGCGAACTCAATGGGCAGCAGGCGCATGGCGATCATGTAGGGCGTCTGTTCGTGCGGGAGGTTGTCGGCTTTGGCTTGGCGGATGAGCCAGGTGATGATGGATTCTTCTGGTGGTGTCTGGGATTCGCCGGATTCGAAGCGCTCGAAATCGCGGAGGCGCTGCTCGATGACGGGCTTGAGCAGCCGGTAGCCTTGGTGGAAGTGGTACCGGTTGGGCAGGGTGACGAGATGGCCGACAAGCGGGTGGAGGACCGTCGGGAAGAGCGTCAGGATGAGACAGTTGCGGAAGACGTCATCGGCGAATCCGACTTGGCTGGAGAGAAAGGTTTGGTTGTGACAGAGAGGCAGGCCGACGGCTAGGCGGTTCATGACACGGGGGACGATAGCCAGAAGAGCTTCCCAGAGGTTGAGGGTGTTCCAGTTTTCGGTGTCGGTGCCAAAGGCAATGTCGATGGAGTCGGCTACCTCTTGTTGGATGTCGGGGAGGAGGCCGACGAGGTTGCGGGCCAGGTGCTTGTGCATCACCTTGATAGGGAAGTGGTCGTCGACATCGAAGAAGTTGTAGGCGCCGAAGAGGACATCTTTGTGGGCTTCTAGGGTGTTGAGGACCGTCTCGGGCTGTTCGAGCATCCAGGCTATCTGATGTCGAGGAACGATGATCTCGTCGGGCTGGCTGGGCGAAGCGGGAGTGACGAAGGAGCGGCCGTGTTTGCCATACTTGTTGTAGCCTTCTTGGACCCAGTTGTGGTAGTTGGAGAGGTTCATCCAGTTACGGATGGTGGCGCGAATTCCTCCACTGTAGCCAACTCGAGGTAGCGATTTGGGATAGGTTGGCTTCTTGGTCGAATCGATGGCAAAACTTGCGATGGTGAGGAGGATGACGAGCGCCGTGATGCGACCCGGAGTCAGCGACTCGACGAGGTGCGAGCTCAGACTGGTGATGGTCGCCATTGCGTCTATCGTGCTTGGACTTGGAAGAACATGTTGGAGTTGCGCCCAAGAGGCTCGGTTGTCGTTGGCGCCATGTTTGCTTATTCCTGGTTCCGCGATGAAACAGGGACAAGAAGTCGACGCGGATTGGCGTTTCTTGTCAAAGCGTACAAGGCACGTCACTTCAGGGGCTCTGGGCGTTGCGGGGTACTTCAGGGGCCTGGTCCACTGTAAACAGTTACCCCAACCCGGCCCGTAGTGGGGGGTGGTTTTTAGGCAGCCGAACCGGTGGGGTCTTGTTTCTTTGTTTTCTTCAGCCCTATGACGAGCCTCGCGCCTCCCCCTTTCGTGGAGGCAGCCTTGCAAGATCGCACATGGCTCCTTCCGTCTGATCTCGTCTCGCAATGCATCGCCATTTCAAGATCGCAACAATGCCAAATGTCTCAATGTGACACCACCATCCCGTCAACAAGTCGACATGTCCACCTTTAACGGCTTGTTGGCCGAGTTCCCCGACATTAGAGGTTAGCATATCACCCCCAGTTCCTCCGTGGTTAACTCAATGGCTAACCAGAGTCTATGGTATAGTCGACTTCTTCCGAAACCACCCAAACCGCAGGCCTCCCCTGGCCTGTTTCTTGAGCCATGTCCATACCGATCACCTCGCTGGTCTCGACACTTTGCGCTCACCATTGTTGGTTGGAAACTCTGCCCTCTTAACAGCTAATTTTAACTGTACCTAGCGTATATTGCTCTGCCGCCACCAGGGAGATACTGCTCCGCCTAGAGACCGTCTCTCGCCGTATCAACTATGCCCAAGGCATCCTGGAAGCCCGACAGCTGTCCTACAAGCACCTCAAGAACTTGTTGAAACCACTCCCACTTGACACCCCAGTCGAACTCGAACTCGAGTCAGGGAATCACATCCAAGTCACCCTGCTAGACGCCAACCATTGTCCTGGTGCTGTCATGTTCTTGTTCGAGGGTGAGGGAAAGGCTGCCCTTTACACTGGGGATATCCGGAGCGAACCATGGCATGTCAACGCTATTGCAAGATCACCGTTTATGGTTCAGTATGCATACGGGTTGAAGACCCTCGATACCGTATACCTGGATACATCCTTCATCGAAGACATTGACTTTCCCACAAAGGCTCAGGGCATCAGCGAGTTGCTGGACAAGGTCTCCAAGTATCCTCCCAATATTATCTTTCACTTTCAAGCCTGGACATATGGGTACGAAGATGTGTGGGTTGCCCTGTCCAAAGTACTGAAGTCAAGAGTAAGAGCCGCGCTTGTACTATACATCGGTTGTCAGCTAACATTGATAGGTCCACGTTGACGAATACAAGATGGGCATTTACCAGTCCCTCCTCGCCAAGGATCCAGCCAACAAGCGTGACTTTGGTGTCTTGCATCACTTGTCTCCCGAGGCTCCGGCACTCGTGGGATTTATGCGCGGTAACTCGTACCACCCGGGCTGCCTGACATTGGATGAAAATGTCCGCCTCCATAGCTGCGAGAAGGGCAACTACTGCAAGACAGTTCGAGAAAACCCGATAGTCCAGATACACCCCGTCCTTACCCACCTTCACAACGGTGAAGACCTTCCAGAACTTGGCATTGGTGGAGGCGGGGACGATCTTGAGCACGACGAGGAGGAAGACCGCTTGTCTGAGATACAGATCCAAATGGTCTTGAAGTTGTAAGATCTCCCTCCGGCATTCTAAGAGTATTCTCATACTAACCCAGACAGTATCCGATGGCTCGAAAAGTCAGCTGAAAAAGTCGAACTTCTACCTCTCGAGTCTTTCGCGAGCGGCTCAAAAATTGAGATAGGCTTGGAACTGCTCACGTCTGGCGCCGAAAACAAGACTGCCCTCCTTAACTTTCTGCGAGACCTGATCAACAAGTCGGAATCTCAGATAGCTCTAAACAGGTCCTTTCTGGCCGCTAATAGCAGAGCCGGAGGAAACCGACCTAGCATCATCACCTTTCCGTATTCGCGCCATTCGTCGTACGCTGAGCTTTGTCATCTGTTGAATGCCTTCAAGCCAAAGGACGTATGGCCTAACACTGTTAATCCGCGCGAGTGGCTTGAACAAGGTATGATGACCTCTGTCAGCATGGCCATTACCAGTTATTAATGCTCGGTTTCGTCAGGTATCACCATTGAACACTTGTTCGGAAAGCACTGTTCCGGCAGTTCATTTCGACACGACAAACTGATGGAAGAGATATTTGGAGCAAGGGAGCAACCTACCCAAATCAGTGACGACAGCCAGTCCACCGCTAGCCAACCCGGAAGCTCGTTACATGAGCCTTCATCGCCGGCACCTCAGGGCGTCGAAAACTGGGATGGCACAACCATTGCCCCGAATCTGAACTTGTCAAGCAGCTTCTCTCAGATTTCAGTCCAGGAGGAAGTATCATTCGACATGCGTGCTCACGCCTTCCACCTGATGCTTGACAACGCCATGAACAACACCGGCCACGAACTCGGTCTTATATCCACCAGAGACCATCACACGAGCATGGAGGTTGAGCTAGGCGAAATATGATTGGAGCGCATATTCTCAAACCTTCAACGGCACTCTCTTTTGGATGTCTCGGCTCCGGGACCCCCTTTTTCTAGCGTTGTAGTAGCCACGAACACCGACCGGTACTTGGCCGCGCCCAGCATGGAGAATCTTGTTTCCAGCAATCGAATTCGAATGATTTACCCCAGAAAATCTGGAGATCGACCTTGGACTGCAACACTTTCCGATCAATCTGGGGCATGACGGGCATGGTTTAGCCAGTTACAACCTGTTTCGGCCCTTCCCTCCTTTGCCTAAATGTCACCTTACTATCCCCGTTACCCCAACTTTGTATGTTTCAGGGCCTTGTAGAGTTCGTGGAGCCACACTCTACGTCAATATCGGGAGGCGGCTCTCACGGGGGTGTAGCGTGTAGATGGCTCCAAAGGGAAGGTAGATGAGCTTCTTGGGATATAAAGATCGGAGCCCCAGATCTTGAACGTGCCTGCAGTCACATCTTGTTCCCCGGGTACCTGGACCCACTGAGCCGCTTCAACACCCCTTCTTCCCGACATTATCCTACGGGTGCATTGTGCAGTTCAAAGATGAGGCTCCTTAATCTCACTCTCCTCGTCTCTGCCTGGGCCTGGGCCTGCTGCGCCCTCGTCATCGACACCGCATCTCTAGGCCTCCACAACAACCAGCTATCCCAGCGCGCCGACCCATCGCTTGCCGGATACCTGGGGGTCTTCTTCCTTGGCGCCGATCCCTACGTCTACTTCTACCTCAGCAACGGCAACAACCCCATCTCGTTCAAGGCTCTGAACAAGGGGTCACCCATCTTTAAGCCGACCAAGGGGACAGGAGGCGTGCGGGATCCGACTATCGTTCCGGGGGGAGGTAATGAGGCTGGGAAGAAGTGGTATATCATTGGGACGGATTTGAATATTGGGAAGGTGCGTTCTGGACGGGCTAAAGACCGGGGCTGGAAGAGGTTGTTGACGATAAGGTGAAAACAGACAACATGGGACGCAGCACAACGAAAGGGCTCCAAGGGGATCTTTGTCTGGGAAAGCACCGATCTGATCAACTGGGTCAACGAGAGACTGGTGGTGGTGGAAGACAACACAGCCGGTATGGTGTGGGCACCTGAAGCGATTTGGGATCCCGCGAAGGGTCAATATCTCGTTCATTGGGCTTCCAAATTCGTACGTTCCCCCTCCTTCCTCCTTTCATATTCCCTTCCACCCCCACCCCCCCGTCCTAGCCTAACGGCATGATAGTATTCCACCTCCGACCCAAACCACACCGGCACCCCCTCCTCCATCCGCATCCGCTACGCCTACACCTCGGACTTCAAAACCTTCTCCACTCCACAGACTTACATCGACCGTTCCCCCACTAACATCATCGACCTGACCATCCTCCCCCTCCCCGTCAACTCCACCTCCAACCCTAATAGTCAATCCTTCCTCCGCTTCATGAAAGACGAAACCGCTAAAACCGTCTTCGTCGAAACCTCCACCACCGGCCTCTTCGGCACTTGGACGCGCACGGGGGGCTCGTCAGCCATCATCCAATCGGATGTAGAAGGACCGGCGGCGTATTGGGATAATACTACTCCTGGGAAGTGCCATTTGTTGTTGGACTTTTATGGGAGTGATGGGTATAGACCGTATGAGAGTAGTAACCCGGGGAATAATGGGGGGTGGACGGCGAGTGGGAGGGGGGCGTGGCCTAGTGGGTTGAGGCATGGGAGTGTGCTGCCGGTGCATCAGACTGTTTATAACAGGTTGAACTCGAAGTGGGGTTGAGGAAGGGCATGAGCATGAGGGGGGTTTGAGGAGGTAGGCAGAAGTGGAATGGGACAAGAGCGGTCAAGTGGAAAGAGAGGCGGGATCGATATTGGTATCTTATTGTGGATAACGTCGAGAGGGATGTTCGGATTCGTCGTTGGCAATGGACAGGCGATTGAAACATCGTTCTGGCTCAGACTTCTTTCGTCGATACCCAGCCGCCAACCAACTCTCGCGACACCGGAAGAGATATTATGATTCAAGTTCCCTACGCAGCCTTAATTACAACCTGGAACTGGGAAAATGGGGTAATACTTCATGCAAGTAGAAATGAATGGTGCAGGTTAGTATCAGATAGCAGGGCAGCCTTGCTTGGCCAGCCCCAGAGCCGTGAAAAGGAAAAAGAACATGAGACGAAAACACCATGTCAAGCATCGCAACGCAACCAACCTGTGACAATCTGATCTGTCGCGTCGGTGCCTCCCAAATGGTAAGAAAAAGAAATTCCCCAAGTCGGTCTCGAACGGGTCGCCGCGTCTCGGGGGTAGAGGACAGATGCGTCTCGAGCTAGTAGAAAAGTGCGACGAGTTGGTGGTTGTGGGCTGCCATGTCACTCCACGCCCACTACGCCATTGTAGACCATTCCAACGTACCCGTTGGCAACCTCTACTACTTTGTCCGTCCGATCGACTTATCAAGTCTTGTAGCCTTGGGACCCATCAGAGACACCGCGACTGAGACTGACCTACTACCCCCCAAACTATGTTGTCGAAGATAGTAGACATTTGCAAACCGTTGAAGTGAGACTTTCTCTCCATCTAGGGCTTGTTTCCTTTAATTATGTTATTATCTTATAAAAGTCCACTTAACAAAAGACAAAGGGAAGGCAAGCAAGCAAGCAAGCAAAATTCATTTCAGCACCTCACCTCCTTATTTTCTAGAAACCTCTGCTTGCTTGCCCCGGTCTCTTCCATAATCTTCTCTACGCTTGTCTTTTCACTCCTCTCCTGTCAACCTGTCATCCTTCGACCCCTTTCCATGTCATCATGTCTTGTAGAAAATTCCAAGTAAACTGCGAACTCAACTCCCTTTTGTATAAAGAGACTGAGCTACTTACCTACTAGGTACTTTCACAGAAGATATTCAAGACCGAAAGCCTGACTTGAACCTGGGAGATTTCGAACTTGCATTTCGACATGGAAAGTTCCGAGTTTAAATACCTATATTTCTCTCTGTCTACGCTACTACGAGCTTTTATGAACGTTTCCGAACGTACGTTTGCGTTTCGATGTTATAGTCTGCCATACATCTCATTCCATATATATATATATATATATATATATGCAGACCATCGTAGGTATGTCACACGAGCCGTCAACTTTATTTATGGTAGGTATTCATGAATACGATCGATCACTGGAAACCGCAACTGTTTCTTTTCACCACCTACCTAGAGGTACCTGGTTTTATCAGTCCTTACCACCAACAATACCTCTCTGCAATCACTGCCTGTTTCCCGCGCCCTTCACGCTACTTCTAAGTAAATACCAGTCGTTTCAATCTTGCAAATCTACCTAACATATGTGTGAACCCCGAATCATCTAAACATGTGTGTGTATTCCAGGGCCCTCCTCCAGTCTACGCCATGCGTTTACACTTCAGTTCTTTTTCACCTGAATGAATGTTTTCCTGTAATGTGTGATTGGGAGACTCTACTTCCCATATTACATTATTACCTACCTACCTTTCATCTGCAGATTCTCAGGCCACACCACCCACCCAATGCTGCCATCTGACATATGACATACGTACGGTACGGGATGAAGCGAACAGTGAATCGGTGATATGGAGCAAGTGGGGGTGGCGATAGAACGTCGTCCACAGGTAAGTGGGGAAATTACCTACTCACGCGGATACCACAGAGAAGTTCGAAAACCTGGGATTGTGTAGGTTACCTACCTCTACTTCCAACAGCTGGCCCGCGGGGAATGGATGATTGATGGGTGTGACGTGTCCCCCATATTCATCGAAGGAGTGAGATACTATGGGTTCAGCACGAGTGACATTTAATATCTTGATATGAGGGCATTGTGCGTATCTCAGCGACAAACTGTGTAAGCTGAGCGGGGCCCGGAAACGTGAGGTAGCAACCGTTATATGCAGGAGGAGGCATCATGACTGGCATACTGCTGGCTGCCGCCATGAACCTTGGACTCTCTCTTTGCATGTTATGCAGATATCGAGTGATTCGTGTATCATAGGAGTATTTCCTAGTTGTACATACTCCATTGAACTCCTCTGAGGAAGGAACACTTCTGACTCTTTTGAGTCCACCAAAGAGCACGCAGGAAACAAGGCTCGTTTGGTCGGATCTCCGACCCATCGGTTGCATGTAATGCCCCCTTTGCTGTTGTATGCTCGCATTGACGAGAACGGTATGTCGAGATGAGTGATCCAGGTCCAAAGGACAAGGGGCAATGGCCAGTCCCGGTAGGTCCTCTCCGGAGAAGACAGGGAGACAGGTAAGCCTTCCCCCTCCAACGGGCTGGCAGTTGCTTTGCCCCCTTCAATCTTTTGATTGGTTCCTGCCCCAGTTTCAACACGATGTAACGACGGCTCGCGGATGTTGATAATGCCTGACAGTGGGCTTCGGAAGGCTGGATGGACCCCTGGTCTCGATGGAATGGTAAGATCACGCCGGCTTCGAGCGGGTTGTTGATTGAGTTTTTCACTTGCCTTTTCTCCCTCCCGACCCTGCCGTCTCGTCTCCAGCCGTCGACAAATTTTTTTCTCCGCAATTTCTCTCCCCGCAATCCCAGAGACCGAGAATGACCAAGGTAGAGTCATTGCGATTTGCTGCTATTCTTGGAGAGCTACCAGCTGATCTCTCTGTCGGTAAAGAGAGCCATCAATATATGGGATCACCTTGTGGGTATGAAAATCATCTGTATGAAGTATACTGGGCTTGAAGATCAAGAACGAGCATGAGAAAAGACTCTCTCACCTGCTACCAAGCTCGCGAGGGGCACTGATTCCTCCGCGGGATAAGAGCACACCAGACATATTTTTTTAAGGTTTATTTGTCATTTGTCACGAGGAGGCGTACGTACGTACCTGTTGGGACTCTGGAAAAGAAGGCTGCAAAGGACAGTCCCGGTCGTTTGTGATATCACGGTGGTAGACGTGTGTAAGACGGTTGTTGGAGGGCCGGGGATCTGTCGAGACCATGCCGGCATGGCTATTACATAGACAGCCAACAGCATTAGGAATCAGCACCACCACAACCTTTCCGTCCCGTATGTATCCGACAATGTCACTTCACGGACATAGGACAAGTCACGTAAGGACTGCCTGACTTCACGAGCTGGCCCCCCGATAAAAACCGACGAAAGGACCCAACCTCCGTTCCGAAGCGGTCTCGACCGGGCCTGCCGGGTCGTCCGACACCGCGCAATGTCTGGTCAGTGTCAAGACAGAAACGGCGCGGCCTTGTCCGTAGTGTCGTCGAGGGTCGTCGGCAATGAAAGGACCAGGGGGGGTGGCTGCATGACAGGACGGCCGCCGAACGTACGCGTGCCGTTGTGACATGGCGGGTAACTGCACACTGCACACTGCACAGAATGGCAGGTTTGCCACTGGCACATGTGAATTGTGCAGCTTGAAGCAGTTGGAACAGTTACTTTGGGAGTCCCATTTTGGACATATCATGATTGCGGTAGTCCAGAAAGGGTCATGACATGCCTGGGTCTCCTTGGGAATCTGCTGTACGCTCGGACATTTCCCAAGGTGATAGGGTTGCCTTGTAGACGGTCTCGGCTATGCAAGATTGTGCTTTTCGATCAACGGTAGGGCATGGTGGAATCGCCAACCTTGCCAGGTGCCATTTCTTCCAATCCTGTCTGTCACCTCCTGCGAAGTCTGTGTTAGTTACTGTGCAGTCACACTGGGGATCCCTTGCCTTCCTCTGTAGATACTAAAAAGCCAACAGTTAGTGCTCGCTCTTGTCCGAGCATTTTATCCGATTCGATAAACGGTCAAGGACGTTGCACACCGGTAGTCATTTGTTTAAAGTGCCTGCAGCCATAGCCCCCCTTGCCTCTATGGTGGCATTGGAATAGCACCCGGTCGGAGTGGACAGGTTCCTTTCTTGGTGCTTCTCGTCACCCATGGCTTTTCTGCAGACTTTGATAGTCTTCGTCACGGTTGACGAGGTGGTAGGTTGATGTGCGAGTTGATAGATGATGACACCCTTTGGGATCGAGCTTGACAACGCCATCAGAAACCTTCATGAAAGAAGAGGTAGAACGTGTGAAAAAAGTTTCATCGTCGGTGCAGATAACTTCAGATTAAAACAAACTCTGACGAACCAATCAAGTGTGTCAAGGAAACACGGGCCGGCCACAACTGACAACTGGCACAGCACGGCCATATCAGCTTCACTTATATGCCAATCCACCACCACTTGCAGCGTACGCTGTGTCTTGGAGGTCGCGGTATACACCTAATCCGACATAGGAGGCTGAAAGGCCCAACCCGCTGACCCTTTGTGGCACGAGGAGTCAATTTAAGTCCCTGTGTCAGTATGTGTTAGCATAATGTGTGGCGTCGCCTAATGTATGCTTGGAATCCCTTCCCCGGGACCGACACGTTTCTTGGTTACTGAGTGAGTTGTGCCACCACACCTTGAAGCTGATTGTGGCTTCGGTCTATGTTTACTCGGGCGTCCATGATGCAAATATTTCACAATCATGACATCCTCAAGATGCCAAGATGGACTATGACTTTGCCGTAATGTGCGACGCATATCTCATCACCTTGACTCTGGGCTTCTTTCCACGTAGACGAGGGCTTGATAAGACCGAATTCGGCCTCATACTTGGCTCTGGACCCGACGACGTGATTCTAATCTCCGGTCCGGACCTGCTGGACGGGATAGCTAGATGTCCAGAAGAGGAAGGTCAGAACATATGGGTGTCAATAAATTTATGACCTCGATATCGTGACTGATGAGGCTTAGAGCGCTATACCTTCAGGTGGCCACCTGTTATCCCAGACTTCCAGGAGAGTTGCTGGTAATGTCTGTAGAGCTGAGTATAAGAGGATGCACTGGCGATCCCGATCAATGTTAGCTTCTCCAATGCACCACGCAGAGCCGGAATTTGGTTCGGCTCTGAGAGACGTGCGTTAAACACAAGTGACCATACTAAACGTCAACTCGTGTCTGTCATTGTCACATCAGTCCCGGGACTTGGCTGTCGACCAGATCGGGCGGGGTTTACTCCGTGGAGAACCCTCGACAATTGGGGCGAGAACCGGACGTTCAACATCTCTGGATGACATGTAGGGCAGTGGTGTACGATCGTGGAGTTTAGGCAAGAGGGTAAAGCTCGCTCTCCCTTATCCCAGTGGTCCAGCTCGGTCATCGCACCTGGTTAAAAGTCATCCCCATGCTCTTAGTAGATTCAGATAAGGATCATACTCACGTCCAGTATTTAGTCCGCCTGAAAAACCTTTCTCGGTAATGGGAGTGTCAGTATTGATCTGGCTAATCCCAAAAGAAGCGTCGGAGCTGCGGTAGACGCAGCAGGAGAACCAATCCAGGTGTAGATACGAAGTGTTTCTGGAAGTGGTTGCCGACCTTTCCTTTCTCTTCGTTCCTTTCTCGTAAGGCTGGACCTCTTGTTGAGACAATATGGATGCTAAAAGCTACCGCTACCGGCAGCCAAGAAAGAACTCTGTAGTGATATTTCGCTGCTCGATTGGTACCGACTTCGGTTCATTGTGTGTTTGGTAACCCCATGACCACTGAGACATGACAAGCGAAGTCAAGGAAGATGGGCCTAGACCTGGCGAACCCCCATTCCAGAAGAATTTGGGGGTTTGGGACTTGAGGGAGGGCTTGTTGCTGGGAAGTCAGGAAGGAAAGGCCCCCGAATTCGGCTATTCTTCGCGAGTATGTTGTGGACTTCTCATCATCGAACATTTCCGTGTCATAGCTGGCCACGACGTCCTTCCTCGCCAACGGAACAAGGGAACAGCAACAAACACGTTGGAAGAGAAACGGATGGTCTCCTCATCTCTAGCATAAGAGCCTCAAAAACATGGCATTGATTGTATGCAGGACCCGAACACGTACTAGACTGGTGTTGATGATATTTCCAGGTATTTTTGGCTAGCGAGAAGCGGGAACTGATTTATTGCCGGCTGGTAAGAACGGGACACAAATTGCAGACCCTTTCAACGACGGCCCGTTTGGTATCCGAGCTGGTTTCGCGCAACTCTCGTTCCGTGGTTTTGCAGGAGGTTTCAGAAGAACCAGGTAAACGGAAGACTGCCCCTTGGGCTGGCAAGGAACAGCAAACGTTGCGCCATCTCTTGGCCAATTTGTTGTTTTCACTGCCCCTCTCCGGCATGGGAGGTCCTAGGAGGAGGAGCCGTGACGGAGCGAGGGGAAGCGGATTGTGATGAGACCTGTCATCGGTCGGATGCATCTCCTCGTCATCTACACAGTCTGTGAATCGAACTGGGGAGGGACAGAATCCACCAGTGTCTAGATCTTGTAGGGGTCAAGACATGGATCTCCAAACCCCACAAAATGCACCGTTGAGAACCAAGGTTCTGATGCCGACGTGGGCCCGTTCTCCTGTTGTATCGTTGTACATGACTCGAATGAGGCTTTCTGATCTGGAGAGGTCTGGACAACGATAGAAGGGGAGAGGACTCCCGTCATCTTCTTGTCAGACTGTCAGAGAAGAGGGATGATGGTAGGGATCCATGTCTTTTTCTGCAGATCGAGTCTGCTAGCGGTGCCTTTTTGTCACTCAACAGACACGCTAATCGAGCTCATCGGAGTCAAATTCCCTCAAGAGGGAAGTGAGGGGGCCCGATGTGAAGGTGGTGGGGATGGTGATGGAGAGATAGCAAATGAAAGGCTGGAAGGGGAAGCGATACATGTCCAGATGGTCTTAATACGCTCAAATATAGGGCTGAGGTTCAAGGAACCCATGTGTGATTGGCTTCCTGCAGTCTTCAAGGTAACTGGATTGGGCAAAGGGCAAGCCTGGGTCTGTCTGCATTCAGAACTGCCCTTGCTGCTCTGACCGCAGACGTTGGGCATTGCGGACCAGTGCAAGAAACACGGTAAAAACCGGGTCGGATGAGCACGATGGAGAAGACATGCCGTTCATGCCGCGGCCGGTAGCCGGTTTCAGATGACCAGCGAATCAGTTTGCACACGCTCTCGACACAGTGAAGATTGGGATAGGATAGGGCATCCATGGGGCGGAGTGCCATGTTGGCCGGTGAAAGCGTGGCGACAGGGAAGAGAAGCATCACCATCTGCTGATTCAAGCATGCAATGTGCAACCGTGGGGTATTGGTCACCTGAAGGCCAATACCATTGAGTTTGCATGGTGTTGACACTTGTCCTGACTCTTGACTGTCCAAGGTGGGAGAGTGGTGGTCTTGCTTTGGCCCCCCTTTCCCCGGGACTTGTCTGGACTGAAGGGCGGGAGGGGACTGTCTCGACCGGTACAACGTCAACCTGAGGAGCACCATTTCCGGTACCGCGCGGGAAGAGGCGACGGAAGGGTAGCTCGGGGGGTGCTAGGTCCAGTGTCAGTGGTCCAGTCCAAGATGAGTGAGGTCAGGAGCGTACTGTGGTCAATAGTCAGCCTGGGAATGACATGTTACACGGCGCGCGCAAGTTTCCATCTCTGTTGGTAGGTACCTATTCATCCGCTCCTTGATGTTGGTGCAGTGACTGCAGACTCAGACTTGGAATCAGTGATTCGTCGGGAACTGAAGCGACTGGCCTGAGGACAACCCTCCGAACCTCCACCAAGATGCAGTTGCTCATCACTGATCACCTATTTCTTAGGAGGGAGGGTGAGGGTTCGACCGGCAGATAGGTAATGGCCGAAACACTTCGGATCAATGGCGACAGCGTAATTTCGTTTCTTTTTTTTCCTTGGGTCGTCCGGAATTCGGAAAGGGTGAGAAGAGAAAGAGTTGGGTTGGGGACTTGGAGAAAAGAGAGATGGCTGCCCGCCTGGGAGGCTGCCGATTGGAAGTCCTGCAATGTTCGGACCGGCAACGGTGTGCCTGCTGCCGAGCAAAATGGTAAAATGGTTGATTTGGGGGAAGGCGCAACACAAAAGGGGAGAACAAGCCGGAGACAGCTCCAGGCTGATTGGAGATGGAGGGGTAGAGACGTTGGCGCGCCTTCCTCCAGATCATCACTCAGCCGCCAATTGATTCCATCAAGTGGCAGGAATGCCTTGCTCTTGCCGTCTGACAATTTTGGACCTTCCTTATTCAGAGATGCATTGTCAGCATCGGCTCATCAGTGCTCTGCTCCAAGTGAAAGTCAAAGGCTCACCGCCTCAAAGCCCGGTTGCATTAAAAAGGTTATGCTTCAATCGGGTACACGGTATCATTCAATCGGACAACGGAAGCCCCACATCCCCGTTTGACGTTCCCGTCGCAGTGGATCCCTACAGAGTCTCCACACCAACCCGACCTCCAAGGGAACTTCCACTTTGACTTTCATCTCTCTTCCTTCTCCAATCTGCAACTTTGCGAGTCTGCGAACGACGTCCAGTTTGCACACCGCAAGAAGGATTCTCACAGAAGGCTGACTGCGCCAACGAACCGTTCGCAAGAGAACACGCTATCCATGACTACATGTGCTCTCGTCAACCAGCTCGAGCTGTGCTTCAGTCAAACGATGGAGGGAGACATATCTCAGCACCTCAGCTTACACACTATCGAACCGGTAGATGTAAGGGCGAAGATGCATATCTGCCATCCTGGCCGATACAACAATTTCGTTGCCCGAGAAAGGGCCTATTTTCTCTTCTTGCCCGACAAGTCTCCAGTGTCGTTCTCGCTTGTACTCTTGGGACGAACTGATAGGGCCTCGGCTCTTTGATATTTATCGAACATCCCCACAAGAAGCTCACTGGTGAATGTCCACCTCGTCACCACATATCAGGCAAGGCCTGTCTCACCGGCCCTGTCACTCAACCCCGGTCACCGACCGTCCTTGCCGACATGGGTAACCAAGATTTGCACTCTGAGGTTGAGGTGACAGCTCGACTTGGACCGTCTCTTGGACCCAGACCGAGACTGGGGCCTGGATCTGGACTGGATCAGACCTCAGTGCCGTTAGTTTCAACGGTTGACACTAGCACAGACGAGATGATCTCTCCGTCACCTAACCCATGAGGACGACATGGTCGAACTGAGTCTGCTACTAAAAAGCCATGACCTCAGCTCGAATCACATCACCACGTACAACTGCCGCTCTCTGCTTCTCAGACCGGCCAAACGCCATGTCTCGGAATCCGTGACGATATCGAAATGCGAGCGGGCGAAATGCACGACCGTAATCCGAACCGGTTCGACAGGTTAGACCAATGGCCTCAGTTTGCATACCGGTGTTGAAGAAAAGGCTTGGCAACGAACAGGCACAGAGCTGAAACAAGACTCTGCCTACCGAATCACGATTGACCTTTTTAACCGTGATATGATTTAACCTCTTGAAGATTCTTCAAACCTTCGAAAACGCCAATCATTCCGCCAGCCTCGCACTTTTCACGCGCTAACACGGAACTTGGACCGGAGCCACCGAGAGCTTCTCGAAACTGCGTGTCTTTTCAAAGTCGCACGCCAGTTCCTATGAAGAGAGCCGTGAGAACGGATGTAAACCGTCTCTGGATGAACCACCATGGTAGATGTGAGGTCCTACCTACCCTTACCTGGCATTTCTCAATGCCGCTTCTGCATTACCTTTGGAGGTAACCTGCCACCTTCTTCGGCGCCACCATGTGCGTGTTCCTGAATATCGCCTGTCGGGTGTGCCACTACCCACTGAAGAACTTGCACAAGATCAAAGGATCTGGTCGTTTGTGCGGCGGAAATCGGGACTCGGGACTCCGGGAGCGGTGCGAAAACAACCAAGCTTCATCACGGAGACGTCAAACGCCCCGGGCGTCATTTCCGTCCAGGCAAAGATGGTTTCCGAGCACAGAAATTAGGGAAGCCTGGGAAACATGTCCTTTAATGCATGCAAAAATGGCATGGCGATGGCACCGCACGGACGCTAACAAGGTCCAAAATAGGTCAGGGCAGCAATGCTTTGTATCATGTACACTGACAGGAATTCGTTTATGTACAAACTCCTTGGGTGAACCTGTCAAGGTGGGCGACCAACCGCTTCTGGTACGGCATAGTTACATTTACATTTACTATCCAGAATTACCTGACCTTGGCACTGATACAAGTACCGGGTACACGCCTCGCACCCTTTTCGCGAAACAACGGGCAGAGAGCATCGTTCCTGAGAGGTGTTGCTCCTCAGGCATACCGTTCCCTTCAAAGTGGGGAGCTTTTTTCGTCCATCCCATCACTGACCCATGCCATGCATGTCTTCCTACCACCCACCACAACTACTTTGCAGTAGTTTCTTCATCTGACCTCGTAGGTAGCCTCTGAAGCCTTGGAAAGACGCAAACTGGAATCAGGTCCTTTGCCGTGGTTCCCTCTGTGGGCTTGTCTCCTAGTCAGCACCACATGCCTATCACGACTCCTCACTTTAAACGGGTAAGCCTGCTTACGGGTTAGAAGTGGGTTTAAGTAATCTCTCTTGTTCCCCCAGGAAAGGAAGGAAGGGGACGGAGATTCCAAAAGGCAGACACAAACGGGGCTAAGCGGTTGCACTACCACGCAGCTATTATTATACGAGGCCACTACATATACAGTATCAGGGTTTTATATTGAGGATTGGAGGGGAGAGAGAAACGTTGACAGACCCCGGTCCATAATATCCCGGCCGACCCCGGCCTTGTAGGGATGCGTGACGCGGATGTGGTCTATGGCCACCTGGACTGGACTGGAGAATACTGTACACCCTCCTTGCCCTCCTCCTCGTTAAAGGACCGGACCGATGCAAGGCACTGACACTGGCAGGCTTGGAAACACCCCGGTACCTAGTCACCTAGTATCCAGACGACATCCTCGTTGTCAATCATATATCACTCATCTTGCTACCCTGCCTACATAATAGATGACCACACGGACTCATCTTAATTCTTCTTTTATTATTCAACCCGTACCCGCTGGGACTGGGGAAACAGATAACCTCACCAACATCACCACTCAGTTGAAAAGGTCTAAGAATACGGCAGCTTCGACTCGCTTCTCTCAGCAACGACGGGACAGCTCAACCCCGGCCAAGTTCAGTCACGGCTTCCGTGACCCAACGCTGTCTTTGTCAGATCAGAATATTGTTGGGAAGGCGCGACCTGTTAGCAGGAGGTGGATCCTTCGACCAAGTTTTCTCCTCACCCCAACCAGTGATGGCAACATCGTCGCCGCCGTCCATGGACGGCATGTCACCTGTTTACGAACTCAAGATCCGTCAACAGCCCAAGAATGCGCGCGTAGCCATCGGGAAAGAAAAAGGTGAGACCAGAGCAGCACTGGAGAGATAAACAATGCTAACAAGACACCAAAATCAAAGCAGATAGAAAGCCCATCGATCCTCCTCCCATCATCCAGCTCGATATTCACCCTATGCGCCATCAAATACACAACCCTTACCTGATTCTCGTCTGCAAACTTGTCGCCCCGGGTAGTACCGAGAACGACGATGCCAACCACCAGCAGCCCGAGCCCAAGGACAACGATCTAACCGGCTCCCTCTGCTCGTCTCCCTACGTTCTCAAGGACACCAACAATGCCCAAGGCCTCTTCTTCATCTTCCAGGATGTCTCGGTACGCCATGAAGGCACCTATCGCCTCGAGTTCAACCTCTTTGAGCTCAAGCCTCTAACCAGGGAGTGCGTCGCCTTAGCCAGGACCACCTCGGACAAGTTCGTCGTGTTCCCTCATCGGTACTTCCCCGGAATGGCCGAGAGCACCTTCTTGACAAGGTCCTTCAGCGATCAGGGCGTGCGCATCCGACTACGCAAGGACAGCCGAAGTGTCAGCACGCGCAAGAGGGGTGTTGGCGCACTAGGAGTCGGAGCAGGTAGCGGTGGTGTCGTAGGACGTCTGCGGACTGGCTCAACGATAGGTCTAGGCGGACAACAATACTCGCCCATCACCATCTCCCACCACTCCCAGTCCCATGGTAGCGGCGGTAGCCACGATGAGCTCTCCCCAACGAGCACCAGCCCGATCCACCGCATCAACACCACCCTAGCCGGCCATCACCACCACGACCTCATCCCTGGCATCGGCCACTTGGATCGCGGCCAACACCACCGCGGCTCACTAGCCTCCCAGACGTCCTCAAGCCTCCTCGACTCTCCCTCAAACACAATGCTCACCTCCCCCACCGGCACGGGCGTAGGCGGCTTCGGTGCCTCCACAGCCACAACAATGGGTGGTAGCGGTAACTACTCCTTCACCGGCGTCGCCGCCGCGCAGCAGTACTCCTACCCCGGCACAGCCCTCAGTCTGACCACCGGCACCACCGCCGACGATCGGTACTACGATTACAACAGGGCTGGCAAGCGGCCTAGGCTGTTACATGGTACCGGGATGGATGATACGCTTGATCATTCCTATGGGAGAGACCCTTATGGTCGTGATCACTACGATCATCATCACCGCGTGGTCCACAGCGTTACGCTACCGCCCCATACTCAAGGGTATGCGACTATGGATGCTGCGCATGGGTATCATGGACGGCATCATGATTATTATGGGGCTACGGCTACGGGGGCTTACTTTGGGTCGGGGATGTGAACTACTCTTTGATGGCTAGTGAACGTTGAATGTTGATCTGCTATGGCTGCTGGAGGTGGCTGGCTTGTTGGTAAGTGGTACTGCGCTCGTATCCTTGGACTACTCTGGCAAGTTTGGAAACCAACTCGATGTTCAAGCAGGTACCTACTCTTCGCTTCTTGATCTACAAATTTTTTTCGCGCATCCCCCTTTTCCTTTTTCTTCCTTTCCCGAACACGAATAAGAACACGATACCGCTCGCGCACAGGATGTTGCAGATACGAAGCTTTGTAATTTGCTGCCTTTGCTCTTCCGCTTTGCCTTCTCTTCTACTTCTGCACCATGCTTTTTTTTTTTGCTCTTTTTTGCCCCTTCTTGCTTTATTTTCCTTCGTTCTCCATCTTGCTACTACGTCTCATGCTTCACTTGCTTGTTGGTTCTGGAAAAACGGCGTCGACGGTGGTTGTTACCCTATGGCGGCGGCGGCGGCGGCTGGCAACGGTGCCCTCTGTTGTTTCTCCTGGAACGGTCTGGATGTTTATGGTGATCACTGGTCACTGGTGGCGGGAACGATACCCCTTTTCCTTGAACTCACTCTCTCTACTCTTGTTGTCCTGTCTGGTTATTAGGTTGAACTTTGTCTGAAAAGCAAAAAGAATGAGGATGTGCAAACAAACTGAATTTGAAAAAAGTTATTTGGACTTGGTGGGTGGATATATCTGATTTTTGTTTGGAAAGGTGTATGGACACATAAGAACATAGCACAGATAGGAACCGGAAACAGAATGGAAGATTCACATCTTTCAGGCTTAGTGGGAAACATGTTTGGTGACAGTGTGAAGAGATACCAATGCTATCCCATACTACGGACTCTCCAGGATGACTGCCACTACTAACTACCTCTAGTGGGGAGGATAGTGAGAACCCGGTTTACCAAACCCACCACAGTATGTCCTGATACCTCACGTCCTCACTCACGTCATCACTAATTGTATACAAGTCAGCCAAGTATCCACACATCAAACCACAGGGTATAATAAAAAAAGCATCGCGAGCGTTTAAGTAACTAACCTTCACAAGACCCAGTTCCACATCACCGAACTCAGATACCTCTAAAGTCTACAATCCAATACTGGAAAAGTTATTAGCGTTGAATTAGCTCCTACAAGTCTACCTTCGCAGGGTAGAAGATATGGGAAAGCTCATTCAGCTGATATATGGTTGGCCTTGGAGACCATTTCAGGTCAAAGTGCGGAGTGTGCGGGCCGTCAACGCCTTGGTTGGACCTTGAACACAACAGGGATTGAACGGCCAGAACGGCTAGGTAATCTCTGGTTGGCTCTACTTTTCATCACTGCGTCTTGAGCAGCCCGCTTGAGCAGCCCGCTTGAGCAGCGCGAGTACCGCTTGAGTACTGTGAGCACATTGAGCACCGCTGGGCGCTGAAGTCAGGGGAAGCTGGGAAGCTGGGATCTGGAAATGCTGGGTGCTGGGCGCTTGGTCTGAAGTCTAAACCTGAACTGTCGCCACCAGAGCAGATCCTGACTTATCAACTTATCAAACCTGAACTCAGAAGACGGGAGTAAAAGTTCTTCCGAAGGCCCAGGGCCCAGGTCAAGCAATCAAGCTTAGGGTAAAAACAAAACAAACAAAAAAAAAAAAAAAGCCTAAAAAAAACTTTCGGGAGTTGGATTGGGTTTTACGTACGTGGCGTTATTTCTGCTTCTGGATGTTGCCATCCTTCTCCCAATTTTGGCCTTTATGTTGGTCTTCCTTCTTCGCATCGACTCCCGAACTCTCACCACCAAACTGATGGGAGGAGTTCGTGTTCGAAGGAGGGTAGTAAGGAGTCGGCGGGCGCTTGGAGAGGAGGGTTTCCCCCGAGGAGGCGGCGGCGACTTTGTCGAAGTGAGACTTGGGGAGGATGAAGAGGGGTTTCTTGGGCTTTTTAGAAGATGTGCCGGGCGACGACATCTTGGGTGACAATGTTGATTACTGTAGGTATCGGGCTCTCGAGACTGTTTGGCTATTTCGGGAGTGTCGGTTTTGTTGGTGATGTTGAGAAATATGTGAGGGTTGAACGATGATCGGGCTTGGATTGACTGCCGATAGTTGATGACGGATCGACAGAGAGAATCTGGACTTGACGAGGGACTGGAGTAAGACGATAGTGTGGACTGGGTATTTGTACCGAGCTGCTGGAAGACTTTGTCAAATTGGGCTAGGGGGACTGGTGATCGAACATTCTATGTTTCATTTCGCTGGGGCTTGCTAGGGAAAGCGGTAGAGCAACTGCGAAGGAGGAGGGAATAAAATGGCAAATACAATTGGTGTAACAGGTAAATAGGTAGGATAGGAAGTGAGGTAGAGTGGCGTATTGTGTGATAAGTTATAGGTCGAACTCTATTGACAAAGGGACAAAGGCTATGTTGAATGTTCGGACGACAACAAAGCGGGTTTTGGCCCAGATGGGGTTGGTGAAGGGTCTTTGTTCGCCAAATGAGGCCGAGCTTGATGTCACATATTAGTCAGTTATGGCTCAGAGTCCATCGGCAAGTTTCTATTGTCCTCCATTCAACACGAAGGACTTCCTCTGTGGAAGTGTCGTGAACGCGTCATGGGATTTCATCCGATGGCGGGGCGGGCCGTCAAAGGTACCTTAAGGATCTCTGATGCAAAATATATTCGTCATATCCTTCTGCACAATGGGAAGTCCGTCCATTTTCAACGAAAACCTTCTGATGGTTTCAATTGTCATGTTGTTGATCGTTTGACCTTTTTTTACCATGTTCTTTGGTTGTCGTTCACAATCCGTTCAAATAAAGCCATTCCCAACCCCAACCTCGCTCATTGGGGTAAACCCCAAGGAGACTGCTCATGACCGACATCGACAGGCTAAGTTCGGCGCATTTTACCACGGATCACCGTTCAGCTGGTGACTTTGTGCGAGGGGAAATACGACGTCGAACCTCCTCTCTCCTCCTCATTCCCTGCGGGGTGGCAGGATGCGTGGGTGTTTACCCCAGATTTTTGGAAACCCTTCCTACCTCAATTACCCCATGGGTCTGGAAACCGTCTTAACCCCGTTCTCCTGGTCTTCCGGCTCTGACTTTTCCATCTGATCTCCCATCAGCGGCACCATCTCCAGCTGGCCGCTGCCCAACCCAAAGAATAAGAAGATCCCCGACGGTCACATCACCGAGGACGACCACATCACTTCCTTTGATGCTCATAAAGGACTGCCGGCGCATTTCACCCACTGGCGATTTCCCAACCCGTTGCATTATGCTGTCTCACCGCCTGAGAAGAAGGGGACGTTAAAGTTAAACCCGTCAAAGCTGAATCTAACGGGGTTGGAAAATGGGAATTACGCCGGAGCGTAGGGGCAGAGCTTTGTAGGATGGGAACAACAGGATACCTGTTCCGGTATGCCATCGACCTCGATTTCGTTCCGGAAAAGGAGCCGGACGAAGCGGGCGTGAGCGTGTTTTTGACGTAGAACCATCATCATCTCGACCTTGGTATTGTGCTTTTACCTGCTGGGTCAGCTACCGGGTCATTTCCTGGACATAGACTAACACTTCATCAGTCACCGAGAGCGGCGATTGTCCCTCTACCAGAGAAGTGGGTGGGGGGTAACTTGCAGCATTATGCGTTTTCGGTTGGACCGGCGGGACGGAGATGGGAGATGCAGACGGTTGTGACGGCTTCGAATGCGCCGGTGAGTTGGGGGTTTACGAGGACGATTTTAGGGGTTTATTGTACGAGTAATCGGCGGAGGGAGGGGTTTAGATAGAAAGGAGGATCTGTGGAATGTTGTTCATGACCTTTGTTGTCTTGAAGATCGATGACGAAACAGACGATCTTAACAATTTCCACTGAAGAGTGAATCCTTGGTGACCAACGCGCCTAAAAAGCGGGCGCCGCCCCAGCAGCCTTGCAGCCCTGACGGTTCAGCCGCACGGCCCCCACTAAACCGCTGCGGCGGGTCAGATCCAGCGGCTATAGGGGCCAACTTCAGGATAGGTAACATCAACGTCAGCGAAGTTGTCCGTCATTTTCCCCTTCTCAACCTAACTTGTTCATTTTCTTTGTCTTTCGCGACTCATCCCAATCCGAAGCATAACCACCACAACCCCCTGCACCTGGACTTGTCCCCAACTAGACTAGACCACCCATCCACCCATCTCCCGATTCCCACTCCAACCCAACCACCTCACCAAACACCCGGCTCCGGCCCCCTCCCACCACCAAAATGCAAGGCTTCAACATGGGCAAATACGTCCCCCCAGACGCCGAAGGCGTCCACACCGGCAACCAGCTCAACAAAAAGCACCCTTTGGGGTCTCGCGCCTCCAAACTCGCCTCTCAGGGAATCCTAACCGTGGTCTTCGAGCTCCCCTTCGCCGTGTGGTGCGACACTTGCCAGCCTCGCCACCCCACCATCATCGGACAGGGAGTCCGGTTCAACGCGGCCAAGAAGAAAGTCGGCAATTATTATTCTACGCCCATCTGGAGTTTCACCATCAAGCATGCGGTCTGCGGCGGGGAGATTGAGATCAGGACGGATCCGAAGATGACGAGGTATGTGGTTGTTAGAGGGGGGCGGGCGAGGGATTCCCCGAAAGATGAGGATAGTTTGGTGAAACTTGGGGAAGGACATCATGGAGGTGGTAGTGGGTTTGAGATACAGACGGAAAAAGAGAGGCAGGAACAGAGGGACGCGGCGTTTGGGAAGCTGGAGAAGACGATTGCGGACCGGGAGAGGGCGGAGGAGGCGAAGGTTAGGATTGATGAGTTGCTGGAGGCGCAGGAGAAGGCTTGGGAAGATCCGTATGCGAGGAATCAGAAGCTGAGGAAGGCGTTTAGGGTGGGGAGGAAGGAGAGGGAAAGGGAGGCGGAGAGGACGGAAGACCTGAAGGAGAGGATGGGGTTGGGCATTGAGTTGTTGCCGGGCACGGAGGAGGATGAGAGGAGGGCGAAGTTGATTGAGTTTGGGGGTGTGCCGGATTCGCTGCCTTTTGGGAGGGATGATGTGGTGCAGAAGGTATTGGCGAGGCCGTTGTTTGGGGGGGATGAGAAGGGACAGAAGGAGGAGAACAAGGGGAAGAAGAAGGATGGGTATAAAGGCAAGCTCAAGTCGGAGATTGTCGCTACCAAGATGCGGGAGGCGTTGGTCTCGGAGATTGTGGGTAATACTCGAGCGGCGAAGGATCCGTTTCTCGAATGGGGGAGTAGGGAGTCGACGCTCAAGCCGCGAGGAGCTTTGATACCCGGGCTCAAGAGGAAACGGGCTGCTGGGGAGGAGACGCCGGGTCCACCACTCGCGGAAGCAGCATCATTGACGAGTGGTTCTATTGCCGAGGGCAAAGATGCTGGACTGAGGGATAAGGAGGAGACCAAGAGCGACGAGAAGTCGCCATCTGCGGCTCAGACGACAGCGGGAGGCTCAACTGCACAAACGAGCAAACCCGGGCTCGTGGCTTACAATTCGGATTCAGACTAAGCAAAATACGCTCAGAATTTTGACTGGATGATGTGCATTTACGGAGTTCCGGGTATGGGGCGGATATACATACAGTTACCACCTCAAGACGAAATACCAGTTTTTATTCCATCTTTACATCCTACATACGTGATGGCTTCCTTCACAGATTGGGTTTCAGAGATACGCAGATCAAGAAGCGGCCCATATCTAGGCTGATATAACCACGTTCATTGTTGACTCCTTCTTAGTCAACTCGACAGTTTCTGAGCGTACCGCGTTTTCAGAAGAAGCTATCTTTTGACCAGAACCGGATTTTGATGCCCCTTCTTGTTCAAAGAGCGAGTGTTTGTTAACCAAGCGCTGGCCAGCTGCCGAAGAAGCATGTGACAGTTAAAGAGGTAGGGGAGACGACGTTGCCAAGGCTTAGGCAACGGGATACTTGGATAAAGGGATAGTAACAGTAACGAAATATTCGGCAGATGGGTAGGCCAGAAATCAGAGATAGTATTGTCATTATATATTGACTTCCTTCAGGCCACTTGGTTTGTGTAGTGCGTTTAGGTACCTAGTCAAGATGAGCTAGATGGGGTGGTGTGTTGAGTCCCGTTTTGTGAATCGGTCTGTCATTTTGGCATAGCTAACTCCGGCAACCACCCTTTGCAAGTCGTCTTATATCAATCGCACCTCCATCTCCCTTGTCACTTTTCCCAGTTGTGACCAGTCATTCCTGCGCAACTTGAATTGGTGACTGTACAATTTCTCGTGAAATGTGCCAGGCTGTCCATTTGACCTCCCTTTCACCGGCCAAATGATCATTCCCGAAAATTGAACATAATCTCCCTTATTTTCATTACTGAAAAACGGTTTGCATCCCAAGATCAGAAAAAGGAACCCGTTCCCATTTCTTTTGCCAGAGCCCTCTTCTTCAAAAAGCCATCGGGGCGATGCAAAAAGATCCAGGTGCCATTTGAAAGGCGATGTAAGCAGCCACCCTGGCGTAGTGAAGTCCGGATCGCTTTGCCATGTAACGTGCACATCCATAACCAGTCCCCTAATATTGAGACTCAGGGGCATCTTGCCATTGCGTGAGAGATCGAGAATCCTTGCGTTGTCATCCTCCCAGTCCAGTAACGGCTCAGCGCTGTACTGCACGCTAATTCTCAGGCAACTGTCGAAAAACGTGATCGGACGGGGGCAAGACTTTCTGGTTCTCCAACCAGCCACTGTCCAACTGCCAAACAGTGGCCTTCGGGCCTGTTCGAAGCTGGCTGGAGCCAGGTCACCATCTTTGTCCCAATAGTGCTCCCAGGAAAGACTGTAAGCCAGGCTGCAAGTGAGATTATTCTCGTCAATCTCCTCGGCCTTCATTGCTCCTTCGCGCGGGTCTGCATCTTGAAACCAGTTGCGGAAAGAGCATGCCCGACATTTGTCAACAAAAAGATATTCCCAATACTCCTCCCCATGCTTCTCCCATGACCGAATATGCAGAATGGGTAAGCCACAAAATAACTTAAACGCCGATTCCCCGGCTACGAGCGCGTACATTCCCATAACACCACTGATGGCGTTCAACGCATCAGAGTCGTAACCAAGTTCTCTCGTTCCGTATTCACTGATCCTGTCCCAGGCCGTCAAAGAATTGTTCCAATCGGTGGTTTGCGGAAACACCCTCCACAAGTTGTGAGACGGCCCCAAGGCTTTGAATGAAGGTGCACGAATGTCACCAAGGTCCTCTCCTGGTCCTGGAATGGGAAGCGACAGCACCTCATCGCCGTGCGTCTCCTGGCATTGAAAGTAGACCATAAGATCCGTAAAGACGAGCCTACGCTTCGATAAAAGACCTTCTTGGTACGTCCAACCTCGGGAATTCCATTTTGATTTCTCAATGTAATCCTTCGGCGCTTCGTACAATAGTAGAGAAATCTCGTCGGTGACTTGCACTCCCAACTGCGCAATGCGGGCTCGCGAGCTGACGCCTGGAAGTCCATACTCGGGCCCTTCTCCAGCCGCAGCAATGATCGTTAAGCTGGATCTCGAGTATATCCTCCCCATGTTCAGGATCTGAATGTGCTTGGCAGCACCGTCGTTTTGCGGGATACAGTACCTATCCACCCACAGATATCTGTATTCCAGTTGCTCAACCACTCGTATCGCGTCACTAATGACCAAGGGGATATCATCAGGGAGAGCGAGACCGCCCACATCCCCGCCACTGCTAAACCGGAAAACTGGCCCGTCGAACGCCGTAGCTGTTCCCCAGAGATAACTGAGCGTGACATAATGGGCAGCCTCCTGACTAGCAATATTTTCTGTGGGTGGAAAGGGGACGATATAACCCGTGGTGCAGTCAATTACCACAAGCCCTGGAATAGAGTCTGTGCCAACATCTTGGCAATGAGAATGCGTCGACCGGCAGAGCGTTAGCCATTCGCCGATAAGGCCAAAGTCGACCGCGTCAGGATTGAGTTTTCTTCCTAGAAGGCCACCGCCAGCACGTTTATCTCGTGCTAAAGTCTTTCTGCCATCGTCAACCACACGCAGAATTGGCTGCGATCTGTACGTTATTAGGCCTCCTGGTGTACAATTTGAGAATTGCAAGACCGCAACGTCCTGTACGTAACGGGGTGTGTTGCCAATCCCATCATTCGATGTCTGTAGCGAATAGGATTGAAGTGAATGGGCCGTACTTATTTCGCAGTACCAGTCTTCGCCTGTTGGAACAAGATCTAAGCGAGCCTGGCACTGACACAGAAAAGCACAGAACAAATAAGCTGCCGCTTGGTTATCCAATTTGCCCGGTAAAACTCTGTCGTCTATCCAAAAACGACATCTTGGTGTATTTCTGGGAACTTCAAGTCCATACTCGCAACGGCACGCCAGCTTATTAGAAGGAATTTTTATCTCAAAGCTATTGTCGAACCTCTTCTCTAGCAAGCAATCGTGACTCGTAAATAGTGCTTTGAAGTTGACTTTTCTGCAAGTCATGCACAAATTCGGGTTTCCCTTGTCGAAAGTCATGTTGCTGTCGTCCATATTGGTGCCGTCCATGTTGGTGCTATCCATATTGGTGCCGCCCACGTTGGTGCCGTCCATGTTGGTGCCGTCCATGTTGGTGCCGTCCATGTTCTTTCGGGCGTCGTCATTGTCGCGGTCGTCCCTATGGCTATCGTGTGAGGAAATTCCAAAGCAACCACCCGGGAAATCCTCGAACAGTTGTGAGCGTGGCATGTCTGAGTACGTTGCGCCGAGGGCAGAAGTTCCGTCAACAGGTAGAACAAGAGTTGATGGGAGGAGCTGAAATGAGGAGGAAATAGTGGGAGAGTGCGCAATGCGCAAGCGAGACCTTCCACCGACGTCGCCGTACAGAAGACGACAAGGGCAACACGGTGGGAGAATCTAGTCGTCGCGAAACTCGGCAGATAAGCGGTGGCTGTTCGCAGCTGAGGCGAGAAATGACGAGGTGTTGATGTTGAGGTTGTTTCTGCGCAAGTCTGCCGACTTAATTTGAGAGCAGATGGACTCGTTGAGAGCCCTGAAGCCTTGAGGTGGTCAGCCCATGGAGCAGACAGCGGCGGCCTCCATTCGCAGGCTTGTACTACCGGGCGTCTTGACAACGTGGCTCGCGTGGCTTCATGCATAAGAGGCCCTCCGGGGGGGGGGGGGGGGGGGGGGGGGGGGGGGGGGGGGGGGGGGGGGGGGGGGGGGGGGGGGGGGGGGGTAGGCATCCGAAAGCAATTGGTGCAGCACTAGCGAGGCAACCCGATTAGCTCATGTTCCGGGAAAGAATGGGAATCAAATACCTAGCAATCCCTTTCCAATCATGTAAAGGATTGGGTATCGCCAGTCCAATCACCGCCACACCGTGGAGGTCGAGGGTCTCCCACTGGAACGCCCCGCACTTGTCGTCGTCTCTTTGGTGGCTGTCGAAGAACCTCCCTAGTCTATTGGTAGTGAGCTGTTGCGGGGTGGTTGTTGTTGTTGTTGTTTCTGGAGACGGTTGGGTGGGATGGCGGCTCCCAGCGGAGGACCTTCGAGTTGGTAACGCAGGAGAGAAGGAGGGAAAGGAAGACTGAAGACTAATTCCACGGCAAAAAGGCAGGCTTGAAACCAAACCAAGAAAGGCGAACATCCAAACGATGATCAAGCTAATTGATGAGAAATCGAGGATGAAGAGCACCGCAGACCGGAATAAATGCAGTCACTGCAGTCAGCAGTGGTGGGCCACGACTGCCACAAGGCGCTTAGAAGTACCTCTAGGTTGGAGCAGCCTGTGATGTTCGTTACGGAAGGTGCTCCCCTCCCAAATTTTACATCTGCAGAATCGGTATTTTCATTCCCTCACCCCCCAACTTTTCCATCCGTCCATCCATCTATCCTGCATTTCAAACTCCGGCCTCTCCAACGCAAAAACATCATGCCTCACCTCACTCGTCATATACTCCTCCTCCCTCTCATCCCTCCAAGTCCAACCCGGAAGCATCCCTCTCCCTCCCCCAGCAATCCTCTCACCAATCTTCCTCGCCGCCCCAAACCCTCCCAAAACCGGGACCACCCTCCCCTCCCTAACATCAACCATAACATTAAACGGATTGATATCATTATGCGCCACCCCAATCTCCTCATGCAGATACCGCAGCACTACATCCTCCAAAGCCTTCATGAACTTGTCCTTCTCATCCATGTTCATGGCGCCAATCCCCAGCTGCTGGAGGTAACTGTAGATGCTATGATCGTACCTTCGCATCACCAAACCCGTGATCCGCGACCGATTGATTCGGACGCCGAGGTATTCGACTATATTCGGATGCCCTCCCAGTGGTGAACTTCGCGAAATAACCTCCAAAATACGAGCCTCGCTCAAAAGCCGGGGAGGAAGTTCAGCCGGAGCTGGAACTAGAGCTAGAGCTAGAGCACCCCATCCCCCGTTCCTATAGAGGTATTCTTCATAATGCCCCAAATTACGTTTGACGTAAATAACCCCCAGTGGTAAGTCCCTCGGTGCAATAGTAAACTCATACACCGAAGGTACAATCGGATAGAGGTGGTCATCCGGCACTGGTTCCAGCGAAGCTGTGATTTGGGCAAAAGAGATATCCGATATCTTGAAGGGGGCGTGCCCGAAGAAGAGGTGATCGGACTCCGAGGCGTCGTTGACGGCGGCGAAGGTGGTGTAGACGCGCTCGGGGTCATTGCACGGTGGTGCAAGAGATTCGCGGAGGAAGCAGAGATCGGTCCATGAGTTGATTTGGGGCGTTCCGGGAGCAAGTGGCCGAGGGGGAGGCGGGGGATGGAGGAGCCGCGGGAGGCGCCGCTGGATAACTGATTTGAAATGTTCCTCGAACGAATTCATCATGTGGCTACTTACTCTCAAGACTGTGAGGTCAGAGGATGGAAGTTAGCTAGGAGTTGGCCAGATCCATGCCCGAAGAGAAGGAATGGCTCACGAGATGGTGGCTAGCAGGAAGCGTCGACTTTGGCGAGAGACACGGAGAAAGTTTGTTTCGAGCTTCGAGTGAGGTTACCCCGCGTACAGCCGCAAAGTTATGCCCTTACCTCGGCTCGCACTGGGTAACCTGTCTAGCATGTGGTCTAAACGTACTGGCGAGCCTTGCATGCAGATATGTGGGTTAGCAGGCATTTTGGCTACTGATTAAACAATCAGCTTCTTGTTCTTGTTGGATAAGCAAGGAAGCAGATGAGGGGCTAGAAAAGAGGATGGAGAGCCTTGTACTTGATTCATGATTCAGCGATCTCATTGAACATATATATGGTAATGATATGTATGTATGGCATCGTGGGTATAATGAGATGAGTGTGGACCATTGACTCCATGCCAGTTCCAGTTCCCCTTTCACATTTTTCCAATCCCATGCGAAAAAAAAAAAGACAAAAAAAAAAAAAAACCTTAGAGCTAGTAACAACAAATGGGTATAATAATTCCTCTCCTTCCTCCTTCCTTTACTTTCATTCTTTCTTCGCAACCTCCTCTCATTGAGGGCCATCGTCTCTAGCGAGACCCAAGCTTGTGAACCCATCTCTTCAGCATCATCCTCATCCCTGGCTTCTTCTCCTTCTCGCCCTTCAAACCCTTATCCACAGTAAAGGTGGTATCCACCACCAACTTTAGCACTTCACGTGTCTTCCTTCCTTCTTCTGCCACTTTTTCCGCTGCCGGCCTCATATCCATCGAAGGCCTAATTTCCTGAATAGGCGCGCAATACGTCGTCGCGATCGAATCATCCCTCTGATGCCCAAAATAGTGGTGCTGAGAATGCAGTAACCCTCCGCCCACCAGTGGGTCCGCCGACCTGTTCCTCAACGGACACATTCCTTGCAATCCATGCCGCACTTTTTCGCTAATAGGGCTACCCAAATCCTGATCGCTTTGCGCTTCAGAGAGTAAGCGGTGTCGCATAAAGTTGGCGCCGGTACTGGTTGCGCGGCGCGGGCCGGGTAGGCGGACGTTGCTTGCAGAAGGGGCGGGTGAGGTGCACCGTTCGCTGATGGCTTTGTCGATAGGTTGGGCGGGCATGGAGTGGCGTTTTGGTTTGGCCGATTGCGCTGGTGTTGTTGGCTGTTGTAATTGTGGTGTTTCTGAGTCGGACGGTTGCCGGCTCATTGGCGGGGTGCTGCCCTTTGAGGAGCACAAGGAGTCGGATGCGATCGGTCGGGACCATGTATGTCTGCGGCGGATCTTTTCGTTGCCGGTTGTTGGTGTTGTTGGTGACTTGTCGTCCGAGCAGGCACTGGTGTGGTTGTGAGTGCTGGGAACGTAATTTGGTGACCACCCTGATCGCAGGACTATCCATAAGGCCGTGATCGAGATGAGAGACTTGGTAGCTTCGTCGATAATGCGCACGGTTCGCTCAGGCTCGGGCTCGGGTTGGGTGATGCCGATCCCGGAGTCAGCTTCGCTATCTTCTGTTGATGAGTTTAGTGGGCTCGAGGGGCAAGACGATGAGCCACCCCGGCTGAGAGCATTGACTGAAGCTGCGCGACCAAGTGGCCTTGGTGGGAAGCGACCATAGGATGAGGAGACAGTGGTGTAAGTGTCCTGGACATTGAGTGTACAGTGAGTTAGGGTTGCCATGACTGGATGGCGCCGTGACAAGGGGTTGATGATACTGAAGGTGAAGCGAGGATATTCGGGCGGCGGCGCAAGTGCATCCGCTGGTGGTGTAGGTGGTGTTTTGCCAGCGCTTCGGCGAGCCCAGCGGGCTGTTGTTACATGACCGCATTCATCGACATGGACAAAGTCGTAGCACCCGTTAGGCAACGCTTTGGCGGTCCAGATGGATCCATCTCCCAATACAATCTCGGTTTCCTCCGAATGCTTGACCGGGCTATACACAGCAAGAAGCTTGCTCTTCTCAAAGGTCTCGTCACTGTCACCATTTTCCGAACCCTCCCGGTCCAACTCGTCATCATCCCGCTTCATCAGCACTAGGTCGTCGTACCCAAGCTGGCGCTTGACCCCGAAAATGCCCGGAAACCGCTTTGCCAGTCGGGGAGTTATCACAAGGCCGGCGATCCGCGAAGACGGGAAGACCTCGAGCATAGGGCGCGCATGGCCATCGGGAGACACGGCCTTGAGTTGCAAGAGCAGCCTAGGTAGAACTGTATGCATCACCTTGAGATTTCCAAGCTTCTTTGGGGTGGGATAACCAAGGTAGTAGGTGGTGCTCTTGCGGGAGCTAGTCCGACGGCGACGGGAACGGCGGCCCGGATCAGAGTGACCATCGACTGAGACGGCCGCCTCGCTGGTTTCGGAATCGGAGAAGCCATGGTGGTCTTCATGGTTCATGGCAGGCGTCTGGGGCTCCACCACCTCGGGTTCCAGGAAGCGAACTAATGGCTCGGGGGTGCGGTTTCGAGGGATGTACTCGGATGCTGGCCGTTGTCGCAAAACAGGCTTCTTTGGGATGTCGGGAGTCGTGGTCACAAGGTTCTTGGGTGGTGAGAGAGCCGAAGATAGGAGAGAGGGTCGTAGCTTGTGTGATGAGTGGGGTGATGAGGGTTTGTTGGAGTATTCATGGCCGTGAATACTGGCGCCCGAATGGAGAAACATGTTGATGAAGTACCCCTAGGGCCCCGGAGGCCCTTTCCGTTTGGGGTCGACAAGACGGGTATGGTAAGGAAGGAAGTCGCAAATGAGATGGTATGGATGGACCTTGAGAAACTGCCGTATGAGGAAGGATCGATCAAGTTGTCGTCGAGTCTCAACGGAACCAGCCGCGATGATAGGTTGGTGTGCAGTTGACCGTCTTATATGAGATGTTGGTATTCGGAACCCGGAAGTCGACTATATCCTCCCTGCTTTCAAAGCACCGCCACATGCGCAGATCCCGAAACACGGAAAGTGAAGCTCAAAGGTCGATAAGTGGATTCCCGCTCTGCCGCAATCCGACAAAGACAATACCATTCCCCTTGTTGACTCGATATGCTGTTGCCTGAAAAGCAGTTGGCTAGTAGTGAGGTGATGGAACGTTATATGCAAAGGTCTACTCTTTCGGTCCGGTGGGTGGCGTCGTATCGGAGAAAAGAGAAAAGTCGCGAGAGAAGGAACGGAAAGAAGCAAGAACAGGATTCCAGATCAACAGGAGATGCGCTTGGGAGAGACCAGGGACGTGGAGACAGAGAAAGACAAGGAGAGCCCTGACGCTTTATTGAATTAATTGGCCGTTCCGGTATGGATAAGGTGAGGAACTGGAGAAAAACAGACCCTGGGCTCCCGGAGCCTCTGGAGTTCTGGAGGAGCCCGAGAGAAGCAAAGCCCCCGGTCGTTGTGGTGTCACGGTGTGTGGTTGTCAACAAACAGGTCAAGGGGGGCCAGGGCAGACTCGGAGTGGCAGGGTCTCACCCTCTGACGGGGTTTAAGCTGTGCCGAGCTGCGAGGAGCTCTGAAACTGAAAGCTGTCAATGGCCGGTCACGACACCCGCGACGCCCAAAGAAGAGAAAAAGCGACGGTGGAGGCGCACGGCAGATGCTGCTGGATCCTGGTAGCCAAGCCCTGAGCTAGCCTAGGCGAATCTCCAAGATGGGGCCAGTTCGGTGCCGATGGCGCCGATGTGTCGATGGTGCCCCCCAAAAAGCTCAAAAACCGTCGGATGTCGTGGGTTTTGCTGCCTGTCGGCGGCGGCGGCGGTACGTAACTCGATCGGTGAATGTCTCCACGATGATGGATTCCAGCGAGTCCCACTGCGTGCCGAGAGTGGATCAAAGCTTCGAATAAAGAACCTCACAGCGGATTCTCGAATCGTGACCGGAGTCGTTGATTTGTCCGTTGGTTGGTGGTGATGTTTTGAGTTGGAGGTTTAGTCAGACGGGCAGGTACCAAGCTTGTTAAAAAAAAAGTATGGTGAAGCTTGGATTTGCTTGGAAGCCTGACGCGAGGAGTGCGACAAAATGTGTGCCCCGAGGCTGGTCCTGGTGTTTTTGATGTTGGCTGTAAAATTCAATGTCATAGCTGACATATATATGATTTAGGAGCAACAACTGGAAACTGAGGAGCTAATCTCGTGGCCATGTCAGGCCGCTCACTGCGCCGCAAGACAACGTTGCCGACCATTCCGACTTGGCTGTCAGGAGAACATTTCCCCAAAGCATCGGTGACGACAGACAAAAGAAACTCGAAAAAGAGTTGGAAAAGATAAAATATTACAGACACTCAATCTGTTTCCCCGCAAAAACAGCCAAGAAGCGCGTCACATCTTAGCATGTCTTGGGACGTGGCCGCTGACTGGAGGTTTCAAGCGAGATGTTCCCCAAAACAGTTCACTCGTTATCAGTCTCAATTGCTGGCCATCCAGTCACACAAAGAAACCAGTTGAAGAGTCGAAGCCGCCAAAGTCCCCGGCAGTCCTAGACGGAGTTCATTGTCAAGGTCCGTGTAAGTTACACTTTACATACATTACATCGCTTACGTACACGTATTGCAACAAACACTGCATTGCGCCAACGCTAAGCATGTGTACGTCACCTGCCCAGGCTGCAGCTGTGACCGCTGTAACTGTATGTAACACAATGTCATGTGCCCATCTGGTCCGTGCCTACTATTGTACTTCGCTTGTCAGGCTGCTGAGACGACCGACTACGGGGCTCGAATCACACTAGTGTCGCTGGCGACAACAATTCGACGACCACTCCTTGCGATTAGACCAACCACACGGCAGCCCAACCACATCTCCCCCATCGCGACCGCATCAACGACGCCCCTCTTTCGCATGATTAACGACGAATCTGAATAATTGAGAATCACGATACCCGCTGAATACAAACGAAACCCCGATCCGACCAGCCCGACGACAGCACACCAACACCAGCTCCGAAACCCAACCTCCACATCCGATAGTGATACATTACTCCACATAATTCAACATGGCCAACATCCTCGACAGCGAAGCCGGCACGGAGCTCTTCAAGCACTATGAGACGGAATACCAGCTGGTCCAGGCCGACCTGGTCCAGAAGCTCGACCAGATCTCGGAGCTGACGGGCGAGCCCCGGAAAGCCGCCCTCAGCACCGCTGAGCGCGCCCTGGAGGAGGCCGGCGAGCTGCTGGACCAGATGAACATGGAGAAGCAGAACGTGCCCAGCTCGTCGCGGACCGCCATCAACAAGCGACTGCGCGACTACAGGAGCGACGTGGACAAGTACCGCCGCAAGCTGCAGACGTTGGCCACGGACCGGAGCGCCCTGTTCGGGGGCAGATATACCGATAACCCGGGCTCGTCCAGTGGTGATAGGCATTTTGAGCAGAGGCAGCAGTTGCTATCTGGTGGGTGGTGGACAGAAAGGACCTTTCCTCCTTATATTGAATGCTGACCATTGTCCCGAAACGTAAAAAAGGCACCGACCGGCTCGACCGGAGCACACAACGCCTCAAGGCCAGCCAGGCGCTGGCCGCCGAGACAGAGGCCATCGGCGCCAGCACCCTGGCCGACCTGCACCGCCAACGCGAAGTCATCGAGCACACCACCACGATACTATACGAGAGTGAAGGCTATGTGGACCGAAGTGTCAAGACACTAAAGGGCATGGCACGCAGGTACCACCCTCCCTTTGCCCCGATGCGAATCATGATGCCAAGTAATACTGACAACTTGTGCCTCTATCACTAGGATGGCTACAAATCGGATAATCACTATTGCCATCATTACCGTGCTGGTTCTGCTTATCATTGCGGTTATCGTTAGCAAGTTCAGGTGATTGCGTTGAGGGTGTGAGGGAGGCATGCATGGTTATTGCTCTGCCTCACATTTACATGGAAAAATACTCAAGACAGGAATACACCAAAAGGTAGAACAGACAGAGGTGTTCAAGGTGACATGACGATATATAAAGAGGTGGTTGATGGTTTGGACTGTACCGATGGAGCGTTTGTTATAACAGAGACATGTTCAGTAGTTGTTTTCCGTATCGCAGGGATGGTATCGTACGGGGATTGTATTTTTATACAGACGGCGTCACAAAGGTATTCCTTTTGATACAGACACCATACGGCATTTGTTCCATGGACGAAACGAAACAAGTTCGCCGTTTCCACAACCACATGTTCCATGATTTCCCTCAAGACATAGTATCCCTGACTTTGTCATCGGCGGCCGGGATCTTGGTTATATAAAATTCTCCGTTAGCCAATCTTACTTAACGTGATTTGCGTTGACTACTGGAACTCATAAAAGCCGATTATTAATGATCTCTCTCAAGATTGAAGACATCTTCACTCACGTCCGTCCTCCTCGTTGTCGTCGTTGTTGTTCACGTAACCCCGCTTTCGCAAACAACTGAACCCACCTTCAGCTCCCAGCTGAGTTTTGGCGGTGAAAACTGACAAACACCGGACTGATGTCCTGCAGCCGGAGCTGCAGCTGTCCACTTCGTCTCCATTTTCCCAATTCTTCACTTCGCGATGGAGTCAAACCCAACCTCGATCCACTGTGGATTATTTCGATGCAGTGCAGCCGGGACTCCGTCCGGCGCAGCGCAGGGATCGATGGAGACTGGAGAGAGTTTTATGTAAGCGGAAAGAGGGATGGCCGAATGCACAAATCACACAAAATCCGCACAAAATGGATAAATAAAAAAAACCCTTGGACGCTAAAATCTGTTCCCGGCGGCTCCAAAAAAAAAGTTTCGATCGAAGTTTCGATCGTCGTCGACATGACTGCAGCTGCAGGTGACTGTGTTGAAATTTTTCTTCACCGCGGTCAGTGGACATTGGATTGGGTTGGGAAGCGCCGGAAAGTCCCGCCCGCACGAACCGAACGAACGCTCTGTACATATCGGAACGGGGTCCAGAAGGACCCCGATGTCCGTCACTCCGATCCGCTGTCATCTTTTTTTATGGATGCCATGCCATGGTGTGTGTCACGCCGCTGCCGGGTTTGGGCTTTCCGGTGCCCGGAGCAACGGGACGATGTCACTGTTGCAATCACCATTACTGATTCGGGCAAGCCTAGAAGATGGCTCGGCGTGTCACAGACTCATAGGGCAGAACGTCAGAAAGGCGCGGCGAGGGGAAAAAAAAAAAAAAAGGACCACTTTGATAGGGCGCGAACTATGACATGATTTGATCATGGTGGGAATGGCAGCAGGGTTTTTGGAGATCGTCAAACGGTTACAACATGAACTGCCGCTTACACAACGAAACAAGTCTGCGGAGGCTCCCAAAATCGAGCAAACCGACCGCAGAGCTCAGCAGAAGCTGGAGTGTGATGATGATGCCGAAGGACAACGGAAAAAAGAAAAAGAAAATGAAGGAAATAACAGAAGAATAAGTCCAGGGGTACGTAATGCCTGTGTCTTCAGGGGTTCATTCGCCTACATATCTCAGGGAATGCTGGTGGTCAACGGCGACAAGTGATGTCATGGTAATAAGGTCTGGCCGTATTTTTCTCAAATCCCTCTTTCTGATTTTCTCATCCAGCGGAGTTTAGACATCAGGCAAAAAAAATGTCCATCGGCCCTTTTATGGCCGTTTGGCAGTTCTGGACTTTTTGAACATGGATGGTGTTGGTGAGGATATGACATGGTCAAGAAGTTCTGTCCAGCGGCCTTTCACATGCGAATATCGTTCGTTCGGAAGGTCAGGCAACCTTCTGCCCGGGATACGATATCTGGTGTTGGAGTTGACAACTCAATTACCGACAGATAGCCTCGTGCGATCTTGTGGTTCACCGCCACGATGGGATATGTATGGCGATGAGGCTAGAGCGGTTTCCGGTTACTCCCGAGGTTCCGCCTCGTGCTGGAAAAGGAAGTTTGTTTACTTGAGACGAAAGGAGGCGTGAAGCTCTCACCAGTTGAATTCCTCTGTGCAGGATAAGGGTGCTTTTGGGAATCAGGTGGTGGTTGATTAGAAGAAAAGTAACAGAGGGAGAAGCCCGGAAACTAAGTATAAATACCCCTCATTGCTAAGCGCACAGCGCACCTTCCCACAGTGTCGTGTAGAAGATCGTTGAGGGCAGAGGGTCCGAGCGTTGCACCTTATTAAAAGCTTAGGGTGCGTTAACATTTATCGCTCTGCAATACAGCGCATACCGTAAGTTTCAGTGCCACGCCGCAAGCACTGAATGTTTCACACAGTCACTCGCTGCAACTTCAAGGCGCTGGTGACACTGCCAGTGACAACCTCGTTCTCAAGAGGCACACATCACGTTCACACAATTGCCACAACACGGCACATACAACGGCATTGGGAAGAAACAAAGCCAAAGAAGAGAGAGACCTTTAACCATAACCAGTTAAAGATTGCTCATCTATCGGGTTCGTTCAGCCTTAGCGAAACACCGCTAACTCCAACCGCGCGAGAAGAGCCCCTGACTCCACGTGGAACCTTATACCAACAAGCAACAACCATCGTCACACACGGGGGACACACTGGGGATACAGTACCACCACTCCGTCAGGAACACCTTCGATAGTCGAGATTCACGTGTACCACCGTACCACGGCCTTCCCGTCGCAATCCATCACCGACAACAATCGGGTCATCATCGCCGGCCCCTGTCTATCGAAGCTCCAAGTGTCCCGTCCCAAGGGTTTCAACCCTTACCAAACCAATGACATGACCACCACTACCTCACCTCCGGGACCTCCCACCACCACCAGATCCAAGGTCTCCAATGCCCTCACACATCCCACTCGCACCATAATCAAATCCTTCATCCTCTGGAAACTCTTCCTCCTCGCCATCGCCGTTGGCTCCACCCTCGTCAACGACCGCGCCTACGACACTTCAGCCGACTTATTGCTGATAGGCAATGACGAACCTCTCTCTGTCAACCATGGTAATGGGGTTGCAGAGTTGTTGAGGAACTTTGGCAAGCGGTTGGTCACGAGGTTCACGAGTTGGGATGCCATTTATTTTGTGAGCTCGGCGAAGAGGGGGTATGTTTATGAGCAGGAGTGGGCTTTTGGGACGGGGTTGGTGGTTTGTGTGAGGGGGGTTTTGAGGGGTGAGTTTACTTTTCTTTATTTTTGTTTTTGGGGTGTTGGGGAAATTGAGTGAGGATGGGAATGGATGGGTTGTGGCGTCGTGAGGAGGTGAGAGGGTGAGAGGGTGATAAGTGGTGAAGAGCTGGTTCGGGGGTATGCTCTCTGTTGAAGAGAATGCCTCCATAGTCGTCACGCCTCTCACTCACATCATCACGCCCATCTACGCTCACCTCATTCACCCCATTCACGTTCTCCATCTACTACACTCACCACACACACCTCACCTCCCCCAACTTCACAAGAACGCAGTCACTAACAACCTCACAGCTCTCCAAACCCTCGGCCTCCCCCTGCCCCTCACCACCTCTCCCACCGCCCTCGCAGAAGCAACCACCGCCCTCCTCCTCTCCAACGCTTCCCACCTCCTCGCCTCTCTTGTTCTCTATCACCTAACCCTCCTTCTACCACTCTCCGGTTCCAGCTCCTCTCCTTACCAAACAAAGAAACTTGCCCTCCTCACCTCCCTCCTTTACATCTTCTCCCCCGCCGGCCTTTTTCTCTCCGCCCCCTACGCCGAAAGCTCCTGCGCCTTGTTTTCGTTTTTGGGGTGGTGGTTTTATGCTCGGTCTTGTTTGTCTGATAGAAAGGATGTAACGGGCAGGAGGAGGGAAAAGGAAACCGGAAGCGGGTTGACCCTAAAAGGAGACGTCAACCTCCTCCTAGCCGGCCTCTCCTTCGGCTTGGCGACGCTGTTCAGGAGTAACGGTATCTTGAACGGGTTACCGTTCGCTTGGGAGGTCCTCAGTATCCTATCAGGGCTCGTTACTACGTCTGGGGGAAGAGGAAGAGTCCCGCTGCTCAAGACACTGAGACGACTAATCGCCCTTTTTTTGGGTGGGATCTTTGTAGCGGCGGGAAGTATCGCGCCGCAAACTGTGGCGTGGTTGAGGTATTGCCCTTCCGGGAGTTTGTGGTTGTCTAACAAGTTCCTGTCATCATCTGGGGTGGAAGCGGTATCCGGGACATCCGGCGTTAGCGGTAATACCGGCGGCTATGGCGGAAGTGGCGTTGGTGCTGGTGTGAGTGCGGGTGCTGGTGGTGGGTTAGAGGAACTTGTGGCACAGGAAGAAGCGAGGGGGTGGTGCAGTGCGGTGGTACCTAGCATTTACACGTTTGTGCAGAAACATTATTGGTAAGTCCTTTTCTGATTGGCCTTTTCTTACCTATTTTCTTTTTCTTTTGTTTGGATGGAGCTACTTCTTTCTCCGTTTACTCTGTCTGGGTGGTGGGAATGAAGCAAAGTGAGGCGTCTTGTTCTCCCTTCAAAATCAGCGGCGATTGGACTCACCAATACGCCTCGTCTTACTTACTTCCTCCCATCTCACCCACCGACTTCTATCACCTACACTACTACTCATGTCACCGAAAGGGGGATTGGAAATTGTAATCATGTTACTAACGAAATGAAACTTGGAACAGGAACGTCGGTTTCCTCCGCTACTGGACACTTCCCAACATTCCTCTTTTCCTACTCGCTGCTCCGATGCTCGTGATCCTGGTCAAATCGGCACTGGACCAGCTTAGACAGCGGCCTCAGCAGTCGTCGGCCGTTAACTCCGACGGGAAGGACAAGACACCGCTTGCTCCCCCCACTTCTGGCCCAACAACCTCTTTTGCCTCAGAACCTTCATCGGACGCCGTCAAGTCTGAGACAGTCATGCACCAAAACCCTGAGTCAACAACGACAACAGCCCCCCAACAACGCATGCAAATCCTCATCAGCTCGGCAGCCGCGGAACAGGTGTTGCTCGCGGTACTGGCGGTAAGCACGTACCACGTGCAGATCATCACGCGGATATCGTCTGGGTACCCGCTGTGGTACTGGTGGCTGGCTCAGCAATTGATCGGTGGGGACAAGGAAAAGAAGCTGGGGAAGGGGATTGTGGTGTTTATGGTCATGTACGCGGCGATTCAGGGGGTGTTGTTTACCTCGTTTTTGCCGCCGGCTTAGGGTTTTTTTTTATTTTATTTTTTATACAAAATACCTCAAACCAACCTCAGTCAGGGCTCATGAAAGATGGGATCAAAATGTTTGTAGACCCAAGAAAGAAACTCAATACAAAACCATCTCAACCTTATACTCCCTATCCGCCCACAGCGTATACTCCGGCCTCGTCTCCGGCCCACAGCTCCCCGTGCCCAAGCCATGATGCATCCAATCCAAATGAACAACCGTATCCTCCCTCCGCTTCCTGTGCAACTCAAACGGATGCTTCGCCGCCTCCACATCCATCACCGTATACCTGCTCGCCTGAAAACTCGTATTCTCCCCATTCGCAGGCTTAACATACCTCGCTCCCAACACCATCTCCCACCTTTCCGAGAAAAACTCCACAGACCGCACATCCGTCCTATTTCCCCCCTCCTGGGGAAACTCGTACTCGGTCCACAGCTCGTCGATGGTACTTGTCCAAGACCCGATAAGCTGTGATTCTTTCTTGTCGCGGTACGACTCGCCCGGTCCGCGACCCTGCCACGATGCGCTATGCACGTCTCTCAATCCTACCTCGAGACCTAAGCGTGCCCAGGCGCGGGGGAGCCAGTTACCTACGGGTTTCCCCGAAAGCTTGACGTGGATCTTGCCGTCTTCAAGAAAGGAGTAGGCGGTCGTGGTCTCGAGCGCCCAGTTGAGCACGGGGGGCGCGAAACGGCCTTTGATAGTCACGGTTGGCGGACCGGAGCCGGAGCCGGAGCCGGAGGAGGCGGGCGAGGAGGGTTTGTCCCAGGATGCGGAGAGGAGGTAGTGTTTGGCCATGGTCAGCCGCGAAGAGGTCCAGTTACGACCAAAGTCGCAGCCGTGGTCGTTGTCGGTTTGCGGGCGGTAGAGGCAGAGGGTGAGGGGGGTGGTGAGGATGTTGGGGGTGGTGGGGGAGCGTGTCCAGCTTGTTAGGGCGCCGATGGAGAGGTCGAATTCCCAGGTGTTGTTAGAGCTGGTGATGGAGAGGAGGGTGGGGGAGAGGAGGTCGAATTGGGTGTCAGTGGCGGGGGGAAGGTTTGCGAATGGGTTGTTGGGGGGTGTGAGTGGGAGTTGGCCGGTGGCGACGATGTGGCCGGCTTCTGCCCAGTTGGTTGCTGAGGCGAGGGAGAATTCGAGCGTTAGGTGGCAGTCGTGGCGGCCGGCGGCTTTGAGCGCTTCGGTGTCGAGTAGGCCTTCGATTGTGATGAGTCCTTGTTCGTGCGGCTTAACTCCTGTAGTTTATGTCAGTGGTTTGGTTTGGAAGTTGGTGATGATTTGTGACAATAGAGGTACCTTTGGGGATCTTAACCTCGCGCTTCTCAATCCAGTCGAGCTCATCATCTGAATAGTAATAGAAGCACTTGAGGTGGTCAAGACTGACAAAGTCGTATCGGTTGATGATTCGCACCTGATAGCCGTTTTCAAGTTTTAGTGTCTGAACAGGCTCGATGGCCTTCTTATACTCCAACAGGCCAGGGGTGGGAGTGTGGTTAGAGAAGCAGAGACCGTCCAAGACGAAGTTAGAGTCATTGGGCTCATCTCCAAAGTCACCACCGTATGCCATGTACTCTTCTCCGTCTGCGTTCTTGGTTCTCAAGCCCTGATTATCCGTTAGTCAAATGCAAAGTGTGGACGATATGAAACCCGGGGCACATACGTGATTTGCCCACTCCCATACGAAGCCTCCCATTAGTCTGGGCCATTTGTAGAAAAGCTCAATATACTCCTTGAGAGCACCTGGTCCGTTGCCCATGGCATGGGCAAACTCGCATAAGACGAAAGGTTTGTCCCACGACGGCTCCCTAGCGTAGCCCTCCATGGAGTCAACCGATGCATACATCCTGCTGAAGATATCTGCCGACTGAGCGTTCCAGTCACCTTCGTAGTGAATCGGACGACTGGTGTCGACGCTCTTGATGTAGTCGTACATAGCTCTATGGTTGCTGCCATAACCGGACTCGTTGCCGAGTGACCAGATGATGATTGAAGGCCGGTTGTAGTCACGCATGATCATCTGCCGTGCGCGGTCAACGTACGCCTCCTGCCAGTCAGGATTGTCAGAGAGCATCTTGTTCCCATCACCTCCGACGACAAAGATGCCATGGCACTCTAGATCGGCTTCGTCCAGGATCCACAGGCCGAGCTCGTCCGCTAACTCATATAGCCGAGGGTCATTGATGTAGTGAGACGTCCGAATGGCGTTGATATTGTGCTGCTTCATGAGCAGCAAGTCTCTCTTGAGCCACTTATATGGTACGGCGCGCCCGAAATCGGGATGATGTTCATGACGGTTGACGCCTCTCAGCTTGATGAAATTTCCGTTGACGGAGAAGACACCATCGAGAAGTTCAACGCGGCGGAAGCCGACTCTCTCGGTCACAGCACAATCCGGCGTAGTCAGTAGTAGCGTGTAAAGGTTCGGCGTCTCGGCAGTCCACTTCAAGGGGTTTTCGATGTTGAGTGCGATAACAGTGGACTGTTCTCCAGATATCTCTATTGTTCCCTGAATAACTTCGCCCCCAGCAGGATCAAGCAATTTGAATCTCAAAGTAACCTCTTCCGGACTGCCAAGTTCAATGGTCACGGATAGCTTGCCATTCCTGTACTCGTTGTCAAGAGTGGGCAGGACCTTGACATCCTTGAAGTGGGACTTCTTCGGAAACTTGTGTATCCAGACATCGCGAAAGATTCCACTCAGCCACCACTGGTCCTGGTCCTCAATGTAGGTACCGTCACATCGCTGGTAGACCTCGACAGCAAGGATATTGTCTCCTTCGAGATTCACATATTGGGTAATATCAAACTCGGAGGGGTTCCGCGAGCCTTGGGAGTAGCCGACATCCTTGCCATTCAACCAAACTGTAAAAGCCGAGTCGACACCTTCGAAGCGGAGGCGTAGTTGATGGTTCTTGTCCTTGGGGGCAAGTTGGAAATACGTCACGTAGCGTCCGCACTCGTTCTCATCAATGGGGACATGTGGAGTGTTCACCGGGAAAGGGTAGTTGATGTTGGTATAATGCGGACCTTTTCCAAAGCCCTGAAGCTGCCACATGCCCGGGACCTGAATGGGTTTCCAGTCCGGGTCCACGAAGGAATCGAACTGTTGAAATCCCACTGGACCTACCAGAGGCGACTTGGATAGGTGGAACTTCCACTCGCCAGAGAGCAGCTGGGCTTTGGCCAAGGAGACATCACGAGTCAATGCTTTCTCGCTGTCTGGGTAGACAAAGAAGTGGCTCCGGGGAGGCAGCGTGTTGCGATGAATGACTTGGTTGTTGTTCCAGTCCGGGATTGAGCTTGGATAGACTGATGCCATTTTGGGCAGGTGTTGTTTGTCTATCGTGTGAGGGTCGATGTAAGTAACCAGGAATAAAACACTACAAGGCAAAGATGATGGAGTCTCGAAGGAATGACCGATTTCGTGAGACAAGAGGAGGTCAAGTTATATCCTCCCCAATGTAACAAGCTGACGGTCCTTCTTTAAGCCTTTCAAGAGGTGACGTTTGAGTGTCCAATTGACAAGATCAGAGACGGTACGAGTGTTGGATGGTTGCGGTCATGATGTCCTTCCGACGGATGCTTTGGTGTTTCTCAACTGGAACTCCAAGGTCAGCTGCCACACGGTGTGTATCCCACCGACTGAACTGGCAGCGTTGCATGTGCGGGGAGAAGCAACGGAATGGAAGAGTGCGGGGAAGGTGAAGAAAAGAACAGGAGGAGGGGGATGGACTGCTAAAGTATATAGGGGTTAGGGTTGGATGTTAACGACTCTTGTTAGCTGGGTTCTTGCCTGCTTCAACTCTTATTAACAAACGGCCTGACATTTGGGAGATAAAACACTGAATCAAGGGCAAAGATGTTTAGAGTTATTAATCAAGATGGTTTAAGTATACCTAGCACATTTTTGTCCTAGTTGACTTACAAAGAACTCCAATATTCAGTACTCAATCAGTCAGTGCGAGGTCTCCTGCTAACAGCACTCACCTCAGTAACCTGTGCACCCCACTTCTCCTTGGCAACGACTCGACCAAAACAAAAACATCACCAGACTTCCACAAAAAACAACCCGATGATCGAAAATAGATTGCATAAAGAGCAACCCTTTAATAGTTGCATTTTCTCGTCGCCCACATGTAATACGATCTCCACGGTGTCGGCTATTGCGGTCACCCCTGGTCCCTGTCCCCTGCCGTCGACAAGCACGCGATGGCCCGGAAAGTGAAACGCGGAGGTTGATGCTCCACGCTTCCGCATACCAAAGTAGCAACGCCGGTAGATCGGGTCCGGCAATGTCGACTGTTCCCCTTTCGCTATACCAACCGATTTGTGGAATCCTCGGTCACTTTCTCTCTTTTGAGCCTCCTCCTCGTCTTCATTCTCCATATCCGTCCACCCTGGAGCGTGACGTTCCAGCACGCCAGTCGTCCTCGAAAGAAACGATCTCTCCGCTGCCTCCACTTACACCGACTCACAGCCATGGCAGCGCTTCCGAACACTGTCGAACCATGGCGTACGCACCCTCCGGGTAGACGGGTAGAGATGCCATGGCCTTGGCGGACGGGGGGATCCGTCTCGATCTCTGGCACTGGGACGGTGGGGACCTGCTCGATAATATGATGATATATTAACTGCACGGTGATCTCCTGTCTGGACGGTCCTTGGAGGCTCTGCTGAACAATACCTCCAACTGTTGTGCCGACTCTTGATAGGCCCACCATGAAGAGCTTCTCGGTCATTCAGCTGCTTCTAGCAGCCGCGGTAGCTCCTGTGAGGGCTGCTGCTTCCTGGAAGAACGTCAACATTGGCGGTGGCGGTGGTTTCGTGCCTGGCTTTGTCTTTCACCCAACGGAAAAGGGCGTTGCCTATGCTCGTACCGACATTGGTGGTCTCTACAGACTGAATGCCGATGACTCCTGGACTGCCGTTACCGACTCCATCGCTACGGACGCCAAATGGTAAGTACTAGGTATCGTCAACCCCCTCTTCACCCGCACGCTGACCATACGATTATCAGGAACAACTGGGGTATCGATGCTGTTGCTCTCGATCCTCAAGATCCCAACAAGGTCTATGCCGCTACCGGCATGTACACCAACTCGTAAGTCCTGGAACAGTCCTTCGTTCCCTTTGATTAGGGCTAACAAAACTTCAGGTGGGACAACAATGGTGCCATCATCCGCAGCTCCGACAGAGGTGCCACATGGTCCACCACCGAACTGCCCTTCAAGGTTGGAGGAAACATGCCCGGTCGCGGCATGGGCGAGAGACTTGCTGTTGATCCCAAGAACTCCAAGATAATCTATTTCGGTGCTCGCAGCGGCAACGGCCTCTATAAGAGCACAGACGGCGGTGTCACATTCTCCAAGGTGTCTTCGTTCACGGCTGTTGGCGACTACATCGTAGACCCATCCGATACCACTGGCCTCAATAGTGACAAGCAGGGTATTGCCTTTGTTACCTTCGACTCGACTTCAGCTACCACCAACGGCGCCACGTCCCGCATCTTTGTTGGTTCCGCCACCAACAGTACCTCTTCCGTCTGGGTTTCCAACGACGCCGGTGCCACTTGGTCCGCCGTCGCTGGTCAGCCCGGCACGTACTTCCCTCACAAGTGCAAGCTCCAGCCCACCGAGAAGGCCCTTTACCTTACCTACAGCGACGGAATGGGTCCCTACGATGGCACTGCCGGCGGCGTTTACCGCTACGACATCACCAACGGTACCTGGAAGAACATCACTCCCGTCTCTGGCAGCGACCTCAACTATGGTTTTGGCGGCTTGGGTGTCGACATGCAGAAGCCCGGTACCCTTGTCGTGGCCAGCTTGAACTCGTGGTGGCCCGATGCCCAGATATTCCGCTCTACCGACTCCGGAGCCACCTGGTCTCCCATCTGGGAGTGGTCTGGCTATCCCAACCAGAACTTGTACTACGGATTAACCGTAAGACCTCCTCTTCTCACGCTCTTCTGGCGTCGTACTAACCTCAACTGGCTACTAGACTCCCAACGCTCCCTGGATCGAGGCCGGCTTCATCTCTCAGGACTCCAAGCATCTCGGCTGGATGATTGAATCCCTCGAGATCAATCCCCTCGACAGCGACCACTGGTTATACGCCACCGGTCTTACCGTCTACGGCGGCCACGACCTGACCAAGTGGGACACCGTCCACAACGTTTCCATTTCATCTTTGGCCGCCGGCATCGAAGAAATGGCCGTCCTCGGTCTCGCCTCCGCCCCCGGGGGCTCCGAGCTTCTCGCGGCCGTCGGTGACGACTGCGGCTTCACCTTCAAGACCAGCGCTGACCTCGGCACCTCTCCCAAGACGCCCTGGATGACGCCCATGTGGGCCAGCTCCACAGACGTCGACTACGCCGGCAACAAGCCCGCCAACGTGGTGCGCATCGGCAACGGCTCCGGCTCGCAACAGGTGGCCGTGTCCTCGGACGGCGGCGCCTCGTGGAACATCCACAACGGCACCGACACCACCAAGAGCAGCGGCACAGCCGCCTACTCGGCGGACGCCGACACCATCGTCTGGTCCTCGGGCAACGCCGGCGTCGTCCGCTCGCAGCACCAGGGCACCTTCACCGCCGTCGCCTCGCTCCCCTCGGGCGCCGTTATCGCCTCCGACAAGCGCAACAACACCGTCTTCTACGCCGGCTCTACCACGGGTACCTTCTACCGCAGCACCGACATTGGCGCCACATTCACCGCCGTCTCTGGCGCTTTGGGATCCGCCAAGGCCGTCCGCGACATCGTCGCCCACCCCACCGTCGCCGGCGAACTGTACGTCAGCACGGACGTGGGCGTCTTCCGCTCGACCAACTTTGGCGTCTCCTTCACCCAGCTCAGCGGGGTCACCAACACGCAGTCCATCTCCCTCGGCGTTGGCTCTGCTTCGGGCTCGTGGAACTTGTATGCCTTCGGCACCGGCGCCAACGGAAACAAGCTGTACGCTAGCGCCGATGCTGGTGCTAGCTGGACTGACGTCCAGGGTTCTCAGGGCTTTGGTTCCATCTCCGCTGCCTCTAGCAAGGTGGTCGGTTCCGGAAACGTCGCTGGGCAGGTATACGTCGGTACCAACGGCCGCGGTGTGCTTTATGCGCAGGTTTCTGTTAGCGGCGGCTCTGCTCCCGCTACCACCTCCTCGTCTGCGGTGAAGACTACTTCCACTGCGGCCCCTGTAACCACGACCAGCAAGGCTACGACCACGTTGGTGACGTCGACTGTTAAGACTACTTCTTCTTCCTCGTCTTCGTCGGTGAAGACTAGAGGTATCTCGACTACCGCAAAGGCGTCGTCGTCGACGACCAGCAGCACCTCGTCGGCTGCGGCGCCTACCGGCACCAACCTCGCGCAGCACTGGGCTCAGTGCGGGGGCGTTGGCTGGACGGGCCCGACGGGTTGCGTGTCGCCGTATACTTGCCAGAAGCAGAATGATTACTATTCGCAGTGCTTGTAAGTCGATGGATGCCAAAGCAAGCCGCGAGATAGTAGTAACGGAGAAATACGGGTGGGTAGGGGGGGATGAGGGGGTAATTGTGAACTTGACCACTTTCGTTGTAAATATCTTGCACTACGTGCACCTTTTTTTTTTTTTTTTGTAAATACGAACACATCTTCTTGAACATATATATCCGAATGAGATCTTCATACAGAGCTGTCGTCGTTTCATTCCCTGTCGTGATTGCCTTTTCTTCGTCCAAACTCGCGAACACGTCCCGGACAAAAAAAAAAAAAAAAAGCGAACCGCGCCTGGTCAGTCTTTGTCTTTGTCTTTGTCCTTCCATCGGTTCAGCCAAACGCGACGCAGTTCATTCGTAACTCCCCATCTTCTGCGCGCAGCACAGCCACCTCATCACCCACCACTGTGCATTATAAACAAAACGACGCGCCCGAAGCCGCATCAAGAAGAAGAGAGGAATCAAGGAATCCATTGCTGAACCTCTGAGACATTATCCAAAGTAGCGCCAGTGCAATGCAATGCAGAAACCAAAAAAGAGTTGCGGCAGGCAGGTTTATGAGCAAACTGGCAATTTCGCACTGCACTGGCCCAAAAAAAGAACAAAGGACCAGACAGAACAAAAAGGCAAGAAACGAAAAAAAAAAAAAGCGAGAGAAAAAGAAACTCCGGTACGGGGAATCGAACCCCGAGCTTCGCGGTGAAAACGCGATATGTTAACCGTTACACTATACCGGATATTTTTGCTTGTTAAAGTGCGTTAGTCCAATATCTTACGTACCCCTACTCCATCAATCAGTTGGAAAGGAGGAGCGGAGCTTGCTTTGCTGCCCAACAAACAACCACTGCAACGAATTGACGGGGTCTCACGAGCTTTTGTTGGGCTTCTGCGCGTGGGAGGAGGAGCGAAACGCCAAGCCTACAAGCGTCAAGACTCAAACGGCGTCCAAATTCCAATTGTCCAGTCAGTGCTGGGGGCAAAGCAAAGAAAAGAGCCGCACTGCAAAGTTCTATCTATGCATGAAGACGGATCTTCCAGGTTTCCAGGTTCAACAAGCGAGGGAGCGAACCATTCATTGGTGCACGAAAGATTTGTCACAAACCCAAGCAAAAAAAAAAAAAAAGGGCAAGAAAGAGGCAAAAAAATGGAATGAGGAAGACAGGGAAAGGGCATACCAAGAGGAGAAAAGCAAAAAAGCGAAAAAAAGAAAGTCAAATCTTAGCTGCAACTCGTTTCGATCGAGTGACCTCCGGGTTATGAGCCCGGCGCGCTTCCGCTGCGCCATGCAGCTTTTGGTGTTTTTGGATATGAATTTCCTCAAGCTGGACGGCTTATATTACTTGCCCGACCATTTGCCTCCAGGACATGACCCCCAGACACCATACGACACAATAGCAACGAGGAGCGAGGCAGAATTGCCTTACTTTTCCACATAAAGCTTGCTACTAACAATTGCATCCTAACGCCATAAAATGCGCCCTGTCTCACAGGCTTTGTATATATACGGGTGGGTATTGCGTTTTCGTTCATTTGTTCCGGTTCAGTTTCGTTGTTGCAACCTCTCTTTGGCTCGCAGGCAGCAGCACACTTTCCTCGCATCGTCCTGTCGCTTTTCGCTTGCTGTCTCCCCTTCATATGGTATCCAAGAATGATGTTGTTCTCTGCAAATCCTGTGGTATGTGCAAGGGACCCGTAGGAGACCCAGGTTGGAATGGCACCATCCCTTCAGGTCTCAGAGGTTCCCCTTATTGACTGACACCCGTTCATGCATGCATAATTATATCCTTCACCCCTTCATGCGGGAAGAAAAGTTTCTTCCATGGAAGCAGACTTTAGCCCAAAATCCTTCCACCACCCGCATGATAAGAAAACCTTCTCCCCAATCCCGGCTTCAGTAGCCCAGGTCTACTACCTCCACCACCACTCCCAGCAGGCGGGAAATTCTCCTTTGCCGCCTCCTCTTTCCCTCCACCAACCTCCACTGGTGGCACCCCCGACTTCCCCAACACAGGCCTACACTTAATTCCCAAATCAATACCCACATTCTTCCCACCCTTGCTTGCCCCCGACGCCGGCATGAGTAAACCCGCCCCACCAAGCGGCCGCGCATTACTCCGGTTGATATTCAGCGTCTTCAGCGGGGTGCTGGGCAAGTTGTCTTTTTCGCAGGGTAAGAGGGTATCGATCTCTTTTGCTAGTGCCGGGTTCGGCTTGTTTTTTAGGGTACCGCCGGCAAGGCCGAGATTGAGGTTCAGTGTCGAGGCGCGGGGGTTGGAAGGTGGCAGGGTCACGTTGCGCGGGTTGAGGTTGATTTTTCGCGGGGCAGGTTTTGGTGTGGCGGGGGGAGTTAGGGCGATGGGCTCCTCGGTTTCGCGTTCGATGCTGGCAATGACGGGAGGTGTGTCCGACAGGGGCGGGTGGTGAGGATCGAGAGGAAGATGCTGCTGCTGTTCATTGTCGTCGGACATGGACAGCCTACTTTGCGCTCCGGCGCGGGCAAAGAGACTCGGGGCGTTGCTGGTGTTAACGGCACCGCGATTGCCGTACTTGCGATTGTAAGCAACTGCCGAGCCGGGAAAGTTGTCCTCATCCGAGTCTTCGTTTTCTCCCGAGTCGCACTCGTCGTCCAAGTCCGAATCTTCCAGTTCGGCCTCCCACTCGTCTTCGTAGTGGCTCAGTCCATTTTCGTCCTCCTCGTCGTCGTCGTCGTCGTCGAAGTCGTCATCGTCGCTACCGAAGAGCGTCACATCGTCGTCCTCATCCAAGCCCGCCAGTAACCCTCGCAGCGCAGAAACCCCAGAAGCACCCGCGCTCGGCCTTCGTCTCCGTATTAAATACATCATCTTGGCTATCCGTTCACTTTCCCTCTCCGCCAGCCCCCGGACGCAGAATCCCTGTATCTCTGTCATTGCGTGGTGCAACCTATGCCAGCGCAGCTCGAGATATGCCATGGCTTCCAGCTGCTCGGCACGCTGGGAGAATTCGAGTCTTTGTTCGGAAGTGAGGACGATGCCCATCGATTCTACGCAGGCCAACGGCGAGGCATTCGGTTTTGAGACTTGGTTCAACATGGGACTGGGCGACAAGCCGGATGGAGGACTGTGGGTTCCGGAAGGCGAAGGCTTGCTCGGGCCGTGTGGTGAGAGGCGCAGTTTCTTGATCTCGTTGACTGGCGGTCTTTGTCGCGGGCTCGGGGTCTTCTTGGGTCGTCGCGTAACATTAGGGGTGGGTCTTTCCGGCGTCTTTGGTCTTCCACTTCCTTCCTTCTCTGGGGGCGTCCTTGGCCTACGGCGAGCAGGCGAGCCTTGGTGGGTGATCAGACTGGCTCGCAGGTCCTGACTACTCGCCTTTTTCCTAAGCTGGCGGTATTCCTCGGGACTCGATGCCGGACTCGATGCCGGACTTGGTGTCCTCGCCTCGCCGGATGTTATCCTCTTGAGCTTCTCTCCTTCTGGCAATTGTTCCCTCCTCTGCCGAGCCTGCAAGAAGGCAATCGCCTGGGTATACTCCTTCTCGATGACGGGTCGCGCATACTTGGCGGCTTGTTTTGCTAGCCACGGGTTGGCTGCCTTGATGGCGGCATACTCGGGTGCTATCGAAGGCCATGCGGCGAAGTCTTGGACTATTTGGGAGGCTTGTTGGGTCTTTTGAGCCTCTTGCTGGAGGCGAAGATGGGTACATTCGAGGTCCGAGATGAGTTTGTTGAGCAGGTTCATCCTAAGCTGGATGCCTGGGTGGACGGGGGACCATTCCTTCAGTGGGCTCGGGTGTTCTCGTTGCTGGCGCATCAGACTGAGGACCTCGATGTTATTGAGTTGTTTCTTTGGAGCGCAGCCGATGGCGAGAGACTGTCGCCTGGAGACGGCTCCACTGGGCGAAGATGACGATGAAAGAGCCATTATGCCGATGGATGAAATGGCGTATGTCGCCTGCGAACTCGCTTGTTTTGTGGATTCAAGCACTGCTATGCAAAGCGTTGCATGTGATGTGGGTTAGGCGGTGTGAACCCCCGGTTTCAAGCTCACACAATCGTCGGCTTGTTGAAGTTGAATGTCTCTGAGAGCCTTTCGATTTTGACGAGGCTATTTGTTGGGGCTCGATCGCGGAAAGCAAGCAGGTCGTTGTGGTTGATGTCGGAAGTTAGGAAGGTTGAAAGTAAACAAAGCTTGCGACTTTGTACTTGCAGATTCTGGGTGGAAAGTGGGGTTGAGAGCCGATCGGGCGATCTGCGAAACAAGGACTAAGAGACACTTTCTCTGGTATCGCGGAGAATCATCCACAATGTCGTTGTGGTTGTCGCTGTCTCTCAAGCAGGTACCCTTTATGATGTTGGCTTTGTTCATTGTTTTGTTCAAACTTGATTTGTTTTCTTTTTCGGGGAGGACGCACGTTCACTGCCCCAGGTTTGCGTTGGAGGTTGATGGTGGAGTTGCACAAGTTGGAGTCGTTGGAGACGACGGTGGAACCCAGCAACCGCCCTAACCCCAGCTTTATTATGCGCCTAACCGCTTTCGGGTCTGGGAATGGGGGCTAAAAGACAACAATGTAACCTCTGCGGCTGTCTTCCGCTTTGTGCCCCATTCTACATTTTGATTGTCTCAATCTATGCTGTCACATGAGAGCTGTCGGTGATTACAAACAGCGCTATCATGGACGAGGACAACGACGTCTTCTGAGGGCCTCCACTCCAACATAAACCCAACTGCAAAAAGAATAGCAAGTCTGCTCTCCGACGCCATCATCGAAACCGCACCTCATCTTCCAATTCATCATTCGCAACGTCAACAGACTTCGGTCCGTTCAGAGCTTGCTAGTGCGGCTTCTCCTAGAAACCTCATCTTCTCTCGACTCAACTCCGTCTTCAACAACTCCGGACTTTGTCCCTGGCTCTTTGTCACTCATTTGCTCTTCTCCTTGCTCATCCGTGGCCCCCAACACGACTTTCCCGGGGTCGCACTCCCCTTTCCACCCTTCATCATCAACTGATTGCCTCCCCCTCCCCCTCCGCCTCCGCCTCTCCATCTGCCCCTCCCAACTCTCCCTCACAGCCCTCCAATACCTCTCCTCATCCTCCATCACCAACGCACAATGACTAGCCTTCTCAAACCTCTCCGCTCTCACCAACCCTTCAACTCCAGCTTCTTCAACCTCTTCCCTTCTTCCCCTTCCCCTCCCTCTTTTCTTATTTGCCAAAACAGCTGCTCTCTCCTTCACCAACTTCCTCGCCTCCCTAATATGCCTCTCAACATCCCTCCACCCCACCGCCTCATCCGCCTTCGAATACAAATACAACCTCGCCGTCCCCACCCCTTTCCCCTCTTCCTCCCCTTTTTCTCGTCCCCCGCCGCCCCAAACTTCATCCCTCAAAACCTCCCCCCTCATCCCCTCAAAATCCACGCCCACCCCGCCCAACAGCCTCCTCCTCACCACATTCTCCCCAATCGCTCTCGGCAGTCCCTGCTGTAACACCGCGATAAACACCACCGCCCCCCACAGTCCCCATCGCTCGATACTCTGTAGCACCCAAGGGTGGGTTTGGGGGACGGAGTGCACTGCTGCGCCGTAGGTTTTTTTGATGGAAAAAGTGCCAGGACAAGAATCGAGGATTTGGAGGGTTACTGGTAGTGACTGATGAAAGGAGAAGAGGTAATAGTGGGCCAACTGGACGGCGAGGTGGCAGCCTCCGTTGGAGAAGATGTGGAGCAGCACGCCTGTCTCTGGGTCGTTTTTGGGTGTACTGTCTAGCTCAGAAGCGGAGCGGGAAAGGACATCCCGAATGACATCTCTTGCCGGAGCTAGGTTTCGCTGAATAGCCTGCTCGGAACGGACGGTGAAATCCGCAATGACGGTTCGGATTACCAGGATTGGTGAGTTGGGAAATAGGCGCCGGTAGCCGGAGGTGTATTTGGCGATGCGGCGGGGGGTGGCGCCGCCTAGCCAGGTGCAGAGGATGATGAGTTGTGGTTGCTGGGGTGGGTCATGGGCATGGGCATGGTCATGGTCATGGTTTTGTGGTAATGGTGGTGGTGGTGGTGGTGGTGGTGGGTCGAAAAAGAGGATGCCGTTGCCTAGGTTTTGGAATTCGGATAGAGGAGCTGCTGAGCCGGGGGCATGAGAGGATTTTGGCCTGGATGATGCTGAGGATGATGGTTTTGTTCTTGTCTTTGTTCCGGTCATTGTTGCTAGATACTTAAGCTCGGTGGGCTTTAGGTGTAGCAGAAAGGTTTAAGGGAAAAGTGCGGTAACTTAGAATGGACACCTGGGGATCATTGCCATTTTGTCTGTCGGTGTCTGGATGTTTGTTGATCCAAAAAAAAAAAAAAAGCATGGTTGTGATATGTCAGCTATTACTAGTTCGAGACAAACAAATGATGTGGGACTAGGGCATATTGCGCGCTGATTGGCTCGCTCGATGCCGAACTCTCATGTCTAGCCATTGACCACGGAAGACCGGACCGATGCTACTCTAACCCCATGGGGATTTTCAGTGTTTGAAACCCGATTGCGTTGTCTGCGATAGCCACGTGGTGATCGCGCATTGTGTGCGTGTCTGAAGATGTGTACGCTATGTATTCGTGTGCATGGTAAATCCAGAAACTTAATCCAAACGTCCAACGCCCTATAAGCAAAGATCATATAATCATAACGTTTCGTGAAGATCATTCCAAAAATCCAGAAACACCTAATTACACCAATATCATCCCTTCCAACATGCAGCTCCTTGGGCCCCACCGAAATAAGTCGTCCTCCCACAACATGAATCCGATCAGTAAAGAGAGTCCGAGTCAAAGCACTGCTTCTCCTTTACATCTGTCGAATGCCACCACAAATCCCTTGAACTAAGGTCGATCGACCTACCAATCTCATTATTGATAACCTTGAGGTGATCGACAAGCTTGCGGTGTGTATCCTCAAGTGACTGCATGTAGAAGTCGATTGCCTCTAGCAGCTGCTCCCTAGTGAAGTTTGAAATCACTCCCCCGTATAACCGCAAGAGGTCGACCTTGTCGGGAGTATTGGCCGTCGAGTCAACCAGCTGCGTGAACTCTTTGCGGATATTAGGATCTAGAAGACGGACGGCACCGATGATGGGGGCCGAAGCTGCCTTGTAGCGACGAAGTTTGGTGCGAACTATTTGTAGGGCGGTTCAAATTAGCCTTTTGGTTCAGAAGTGTATGGATCGGTAAGAACATTTAACACGTACGCGTGTGCTTGCAACGATCAACGTCAAAGCCTGTGATGTCGGTGTCGAGGCAGATGATAGGCGACTCTGTTGATCGGAAGTAGTTCTTGATCCACCTCTTGAGAAAGAATCGACTCTTGGACCCCGGGACGGTCTTGCCGACATGGCGCTCGATGTTCTTGACGAGTCTTTGCAACGAAGAAAGCATGATCTCGGCATTGGTAACGACGTTCTTGATCGTCTTGGGTGCAGTGCCTACTTAGGTAATTTATTTCAGATGTTAGAGAGGTACCTTGAAGAGATGGAGGCTTAAGGGTGAACTAACCTTCGTTGTGGGCCGCAGCGACAGTATGCTTAAAGGCCTCAAACGATGTGAGGTAAGTATCGAGTAGATCGTGCACGACGGTCTGGACGGCATCTGGACGGTTTGGCACGTTTGAGAGCTTTTCGGCGGACTCTGTAGAACCGTCCTTGTATTTCACAAGGACCTACGTCAAAGTCAGCCATAATTCGATTTGTATTCGGTCTCAATTGCCGGTTCTTACCCCGTAGATGAAGGCGATGATTGCGGAGGCGGGAAAACGTTCTGGAATTTGCTTGTGGGCGACGATCGCCACTCTCACGAACGCTCCTCCCAGCGCTTTGATAAGTTCATCAGAGAAGCAAGCTTCAATGGAACTGAAGATTTGATTTGCCCCCTCAACGCCGCCGATGGGCAGATGATAGCGAAAGCCGGAGCCCTTGATGGCATGGTTATTTTCACCAAATTGAGGAAAAAGGCAGTCAAAAAGCGACTCTTGCAGATCGACCACATTCTGTGGGATGAAGGTGCATCCACGATTGAGATGAACAGTTATCTGGACCTGTGGTGAAGAGTGTTAAAACTTTTTTCCTAAAGATGAACTTACGACAGAGACGTGGGATCCACATACCGTCATGGCAAAGTACGCTCTTCCGTTCTTGTCCAAAGGAGCCTTGTTGCGTTCGTCACGGGAGCACAGAGGCATCGACTCGACCCTGGTAGACCCATACCCGAGTTCTTTGGCTGGCCAGTGACAGGTGTTCAGCCACTTTTGGGTAGCCCGGGTCAATTTCTCAAGGTGGCCGTCGAGAAGGCCGGGTGTGAAGTAACCAGTGACACGCCAACGAAAGCTCAAAGGCTCGTGAAAGCCTGCGCTGTTCATGGGTCTGGTCAGAGACTCTTGGTTATCTATCATCTTGAGAGAGATGAGTATGGTGCTGGCAGTTCAGTAGGTAGTCGGAGTTTGTGGGAAGAATGAAGGAGAGGATGACAACTTAGCTCTACCTCAGGTGCCGTATTTATAGTGTAGTTCCGTGAGCAATTAAAACAAGGACCAGAGGCTTCCATGGTGGCATGAGTCAACTAAAGCGATGCGGAAAATGTTCTAATAATCGGTGATGCACACGAAATGTCGGACTTTGTATGTTGTTCAAGTCGGACATTGTGTCGGGTGAGGGGTTGATGCATATTTCCATGTAGAGGTAGGCATCCTCTGGCAAGATGCAGAGAAATGCGGCATGGGATTATGGGAATGACCGCGCCTTCCCAAGTGAAGTCAACGGTTTGGTCCAGAGTCGTCAGAGGGTTAGGTTTAGGGCAAGATCCTGGAGGCGAGCACCAGGAACATCAACCTTAACGTCTGAGATGTCAAACTGAAGAACCAAGGTATAAACTTGGGACGTTCATCCTCAGGATCTGTAAGTCCCAGTAACACTATCGGTCAGAACCAATAGCAGTGCCTCAGGGTTCCAGATTTATAGTTCTTGAAGAAACCCGTGCAGTCTGCAATGCTGGATGTGCTTTATCAGACAGGCCCAATCTCGTGCATATCCTACACTGAACTCATGATAATCTACAAGTAGGTACGCATCAAATTCGTCAAGATATGCTCGACCTATCACTGCCAACCCTAACCCACTTACACATGCCCTCCTTAGGCGGACCTCTCCGCTACGGCGTTACCAGGGGGCTTCTGGGCGCCAAGTAACAATGGAGATTGAAAACTGCATGTCAAAACGTCTCCTTGCCAAATGCTGGCGTGACTCCGAAATTCGGGATCCCTTTATCATGTGTTTGCCCCGGCACTTCCCCGGATTGTCCGGCCCAGTTTGGGCGTCATGAGGAGTCTTTGCCTGTCGATCTCCGAGAGGGCCCCATGGCTGCCCATCAAGGGCCCCATGCTAGCTTCAGGCCCCATCGGAATCCGGCTCATGGATGGACCAATCACAGGCCATGGTACCTTTCTTCTTTCCCTGGGCCGCCCATCAGGATCAACACCAGGGAAATTAACGTCACGGACTTGATGATTGTCGATCTTCAACCCTCACGGCGTCTCACCAACAACGTTGATAACATGGACCTGTTTCCCTTCTTTCCCGTTTGAGTTCTGCCCTGCGGTTTTCTTTTCGCCAGTTTCGCTCTTTTTACACTATCGCTCACTCTCTGTCATGTCGCTCCTTTGAACAACTACTCCTTCAAATACAATAGTCAGAATGGAACCTTCATTGAATGCCACGATCGACGGCACTTTCTTTCTTGTCCCACCAACACGATTCCTTTTCCAACCTGCCCATCGACCAAAACTCCATATCGGCACCCTAGCAAGTCCAGGTCGCCGAGGCCTTCTCGAACTCGCACAACGCCATCTCAGCTGCGCGAGTGACGAAACAACATGTTCGCAAGGAAGCTGGTGTTGCGGCAAAGGCTCGACGTGCTCGCTTAATAGCGGCGCCTTTTTCTGTTGCGCTCCGGGGGCTGGCCAGGATGGATGTGCAAGGGTTTGCGCTGCTGGTGATTTCCAATGTGGAAATGTCTGCTGCGCTGACGGGCAAACATGCATGGGCGCCGAATCGGGTTCCCCTTATTGTGTAAACCCCAGCATCACCAACACCTTGATGAGCAGCATTCCTCTTCCAACGACCACAGCAACGTTTATCAGTTCGACTTCGACGGTTGCACAAACACCAACAATGACATTGTCAAGTTCCCTTACCACTTCGATACTAACCACCACAGCAATCACTATTCCATCTTCCACAAGTTCTACAACATCAGAAACCACAAAGCCCATATCTTCCAACATGAGCTCTTCAAAACCAGCTGCATTCGCAGCAGCCTCTCCCTCCACCTCCCACGAAGACAGTGACCGCGGGATGCCCATGGCCGCCCAAGTCTCCATCGGGGTCATCGTCCCCGTAGTCTGCATCATCCTCGTCTTCGGTCTCTGGATGATCCTCTTCCGGCGCTCCAAGTCCCGACGACTCACAATGGGAGACGCTCCGCCCGGCTTTTACGTCGTGGGTCCTCCGGGCCAATTCGTCGTGGGTCCTCCGCTTTCTCCAGGGGACCGTCCATCAAGCTACTACATGTACCCCTCTACACCACCACCGGCCTACACACCGGCCTACACCAAATCCGCCACCATGCCCGTCTCGACGGTTCCCGCTGTCTCTTCGGCTGCCTCTTCGGTATTTAGTAACGAGTCGCCTTCACCGGAGCAGGGGATGGAGATGTCGAATTTGAGTGTGCCACTGTCGCCGTGTCCGCTGCATCAGAGGTTGAGTGTGATGGATGTGAGGCTGTCGATGGCGAGCACGACGGTTGGGACGCCGGAGGGAAATGATCAGGCTGGAAACGGGCCGGAGGCGGATGATGTGCATCCTGGGATGCCGATAGATCTGTCAAGGACCTCGGTGTTTCATCCGAGGAGTACGGTCGATCAGAACGTGATGGGCCCGGGGACGGCGCTGTAGTGGGCGCACGAGGAACATACGGTCGAAGAGCTACACAAAGGCTCTGTTTCTTTAAAACGTTTTGTCTTATGGGTGTCGGAAGGAATGGGATAAGATTGATGTAAAGTTAATATACCCATAATGTTTCGGCTCATAATTCTTCAGATCCTTTTTCACCGTCTCCAATAGCGATTAGGTACACTTCTCGTCAGTTCTTTCATGTTTTCGCCATGTGCACATGTTGCGACATGAAGGTGTAAACCGAGGTGACGGGAGTACAGTGGGACTTCCAGGGCAATGGATACAGGGTCGCTTACACTTTCAGGGTCGGGCACCGTACCGTAGTAAGTCCGGAGTCCGGTGAGCTTTGCATGGATTTTCCTTGTCTAGAACAATCATCGATCAAATCCAAAGGCCAGATTTGTGTCGGAAATGACGGAATATTTCCGGATGACTTTCTGGTTGAATGATCAGCCACTGTTTGATGAGCCACTCGTGCCAAGGGTTAAAATGGCGTGTAAGTGCGCATTGACCAACTGTTTGCAGAGCCTTGGCAGACTGATAGATTGCAGGCACGTGCACTCGCGTCTGCTGTCAGGAACACACAGGGTTCCCTAGAGTTCTTTAGGCCCAGGCGCCGGTAGCGAAGTTTAGCCGGACTCGCGGCTGAGGAAACAACCACCCAGGGATGATCCAACCAGATGACCGGTCCAAATCTTTCGTCAGTGGGTTTTTTTAGCCGCACACGACGATCGATATCGATAAGGACAACTTCCAGGTCCCTTCGGTCATTCATTCCATCATTCGCGCAATCATCGCCCGATTCCAAGCCGACGGCCGACCACGGCATTTCGGGACACTGCAGCAAGTCCATCGCGACACATTCCTTCCTTTACCTGATGAACCGACCTCGCTAGCAGTTCCCCTCCCCAGCGGGCACCCGACGAGAAACCGAAGCACCTAAAACACCCACTATTTCGTCATCCTTTCAAGTTTCATCTCTTCGCGACCGTCTTTTCTCCCAACCTTACTTTGACGACGACTGGCTTCGAGACTTTTTCTTCGCTCGCGCGATTCCGATTGACACACGTCATCCGACGACTTGATACCGACCGACCACCATCCGATTGGCGATACAACACAAGAAAAGGGAAGACAAGATAAGGCTGGACGATCAAGATGGGCAACTACTGCTCTACCTGCTTCGGCAGTGGGAGGAGCGATGACTACGACGAGGTAGGTTCTGGCACAGTTCCGATGACGTGACCATCAAACAGACGGAACAAGGGAACTGACCTGGACTCTTTCATAACACAGGAGGATGAGGCCCAGCATCTCTTCGACGAGAACAACATGCACTACGGTAGCTTTGATCAGCAACACATGATGAACCAGGAGGACCCCCAAGAGACAGAAAGGGAAATTGCGGCTCTGCAGGGTGTGGTGGAACGTACATCAAAGTATGCCCTTCCTTCCCTTGAACTTGCCCTCTCTCCCTTCCAAGCGTATGACTAACCTGGAACCGCGCAGCAACATGGTCGACATCTACGACATGGTTCCGCATGACAAACCCATGCAGGACGCCCCTGCTCCCTACGACTTCGCCGGCCAGCGCTACAATGCCCTGCTTTCCAAGCTCTCGACTCACGACGACATGGCCTCCGTGGCACGGGTTGATTGGGGCACCCCTGTGGACGACAGCATGGAGATGCTGCGCAAAGCTTCCCTGCCAACCATCCCCATCAAGGCCGAAGGAGGCGACCTCGTCGGTAACTTTACCGATGCCGCTGCCGCCATGCGCTGAAACCATACCACGACATTCAAACCGTGACTTGTCGTCTATACCTAACCCACCAGATCCCGACGGCAACATGACGAAACATCCGCAGTATCCTCCGATCCACGGATATGCCCACACCATACGTTCATCGAAACAAAACCACCATACACAACAATAAACCCGGAATTCCTAGGCCAGGACGACATGAGGTGGCATGTCCAAGTTTGCCTGGCCGGTTTCCCCATCATATTTTCTTTTTGTTATCTCTCCTCTTCCATGATGCTGTTCCGGAAACAGCGGGCGTTCAGCGATTCGACAGGTCTGCGGCCAGAGACAACGTGGCATGGCAGCATGTTATGTTGATGACTTGTCGATACCCGCCGAGGTGGGATATAGCGTCCATTTGTCTCATACATCACCGCCTTGTATGCCCAAGATGTTGGATAGGGCCAAGGATAGGTTAAAAAACGGCGAGTTTGGGGGTACGTATGCGTTGTACAGCAACAATTCAATCTAACGCTTTCCTTTGTTCATTGACTGGTTCCATGTTGGCCTTGTGTCAACCAATGGTGGTGTAGTGCTCTGGCCCCCAACAAACATAACGTTGACAAGGCGCACGCCCATTAAATGGCAGCCACGTTCACCAAGTTCCGTGTTGTTGCTTCATTGCCAGAGATATAAATCCCCACGTCTTCTTGTCCGGTTCCCTTCTCACAAAAACCCGTCCCAGTTTGAAGCTTGTGTGGAAAGGTTTGCATTTCCATCGGTGGTGGATATACCTCGAGATGCGACCTCAGCCATATGCATCACCCCATCTTTTTCGGACCATTGAACCAAATATTCCTCCGTTTTCTCCTCCCCGTGGAATAAAGGCCTCGTTGGGAGTCCGTGCACCGTTCAGCTTCAGAGGAACTTCTGTCAGGCCGCAGATGGCTATCGCGGAGAGTGGAACGGGTAACAGAAATCGAGATGAGGAATGAGAGCTACGAGGGGAAGGAAGAGTGGGAGGGTGCGCCAGTAACCCCCAAAGTGGAAGGACATGCAACATTCGGAAGCAAGCAAGGACAGCAAAGCACGTCACATCAGCCAGCCATGGCCTCGTTGTAGGCCGCGGTACCACCCAAGGACGACCTGGAGGCCTGGTGGTCTACTACTAGCGAGGCCAACTTACGGTCGCCCTCCCTTTTTTCCTGTCACCAGGTTGTCTTCTGAGCTCGTTCAGGTGGAGCGGAGAGATGGCTTTCGGCTTCTTCAACTGTGCCCCAACTCCTCATGGAAACAACGGATTTTTCGAGTCCCCAAAGGTCTCCACTGTCTAGCCCGCGGCCGACTGACGACCTCCCGAGGGGCCACGTTTGCGTCGGGTTACCAGCAGAAAAAAGAAAAGCACACGGATGATGAGGTCGCCCAGGTCCCCTTATGCCAAGGCCGCTCTGCTTTCTTACCTCCCTGTTCGAGCAAGAGTTTTACATCGCGGACTCGTCGGAGGCAGGCGAAAAGGAGGGAAACATGCTTGGTCCTCGCATATCCCGTCTCGGCTTCAATTCGCCAGCTGGCCCGTCTCCGTCACCCCGACCTGTTTATGTTTCTACGGGGCCTCGCATATAGGCTACGGCAAGGTTCGAGTTGATTCGAGCGTCATTCGCTGGATAAGCCAGCCTTCTTGCCCGAAGATCTCCACATTCTTGGGCATGGCTTGCTCTGGAGGGGGAGGGGGAAAATGTCGCTCACACACCAGTCATAGACAGCCTGCTCTTACTATCCGCCACTGTTCATCATCCACCCACCCACCTACCCACCCACTCATCTGCCTCTGCCTTCCTTCTTCCGACACCTGCCGATGGAAAAGAGTCATTTGTGGGCGGGAGTATCCAGTTGGGATCTTCCCCGGTTCTGTGCTGCTGCATCTCGCCCCCCTCCTCCCCCCCTTTGTTTGCGTCAATACCACCGTATGTGCGCACGCTAACGCAAACTTTGTGTTGTCCCCAGTGGGGAGGGTCAAATGAGAGTGGCACCTGTGGGAGAGCTGATATGCGGTGCTTTTGGTACCTTTTTGGAGGACAGCCGCTGCTACCGTGGAAAAAAGATGGACGCTCAAAGGAGAAGAAGGCGTCATGGTGAGGTGGAGTGGGCTATCTTGTTATTTGCTAGCTTGCTGTTCTGCTTGATCAAGCTCACGGCGTGTAGGTAGGGATTGGTGAGGGGACGTAAAGGAAGGAGGAAATGGTGGCTTTTCATGACAATAATAAAAACTACATCCGAATGGGGGACGGCAGGACACTGGGTGCTAAGGGCATGAATGTACGTGCAAAATCCTCCTAAAATTGTGCATAATGTATGGCGTTTAAAAGGCGAACAAAAGCAACTGAACACACGACGTTCTCCTTTCCATGTTGCTGATGAGTGATGCCTTTCCTCGAAGATCGAGTGTCTATTTCATCACCATTTTTTCCCGTCCCACCCTATATCTAGGAGAAATGAAGACAATGGACCAAATAACCACCCCAAACCTTGTATTCAGGAGTAACCCATGTACCACATGAAAAAAAAAAAAAAAAAAAAAAAAAAAAAAAACACCAAGACAAACACACACAATACGATACTACCACCCAGTGCGCCGCCCATGACACAAATGTCAAACAGTGCACACTTACTTACTTACCTATACTCCAGCTCCAGCTTCACCCTCCGACCTGAGTCTCTATTGCTGCTCCAAAGATCCACCACACCTTCCGCTACTTCTAGGTTCTAGGTACCAGGTAGTCCCACCTCCCCCTCCTCTGCGGCCCCGGGCTCCTTCCCCGCCGCTGCTGACTGACTGACCACTACCTTGCTCTACCCTTCTACACACCACTATTCTACTCTCTAGACTACACCGGGCGGGAGCGCACCTTAATCACTACCTTCCGCTGTGCCGTCTACCTGCCTATTATCTCCTCCCAGCCGAGCGGGAGAGTAATACCGGACTTGCGTACAAACAAGGATACTGAGCTCATTTCTCTCATTGAAGTACATCCCAAACAGCTTTGATGATATTTACTGGTAATCATTGGAGGAGTAACCGCTATAAATGGAGAATGTAAGGTACCTATATATGAACAAAAAGGAAAATTATTAAGAAAACTGAGCCATTCATTCTTTGAGCTTTTTTTCTTTGCCCCCTTCTTCTTATCCCTTTTCTCTTCCGTTTCATCCTTTGTATACCAAGTTTTCCGCGTTCATCAAGCCATTACCATGAAGTCATTTCATCATCGTAGCATCCTGGCGGCCACCCAACCTCTACCAAAGCAGTCCTCATTTCCCCCATCCACCACCACAGCCAGTCTTCGTTCATGTCACCACCCGTCCATGCTCCATTTTCTAACCAATCAGAAAAAAGGAAATAAAAGAAAGAACACCAGGAAAGCCATCAAGGAAATAACACACTCCCAAAACAGCCAGACAGGAAACCTCATACCATCCACCACCACTCAACAAATACTCCTCTGCTTCTCCTCATGCCCCCTCCACAAGTCTTGAATCTGGCTTCGCACCCCCGCAATATCCTGCTCTGTCTTTTCTATGGTGGCCATGCGATTTCCTTCGCGTCGCCAACGGGCAATATCCTCTGCCATCTTGCGTACTCTTCGATCCTTCTTGGTGATTTGCTCGCAGATCTTGCAAGGAGAAGGAATGAAGTTGGTCTCGTAGACGAGCTTGAGCCCGCACGTCTCGCCTGTGCGGTACTCCTTGTTGCACTGCTGGCGGAAGTTTCCCCACTTCCAGTAGCCGCAGGACCAGAGGGTTTGCTCGAAGTAGCACATTTTGGGTGGGAGTAAGTGGTGGGGAAAAGGGGTGTGTGGTTGGTCGGATGAGGTGGTAGTAGTAGTGGTGGAAAGTGGCGGGTGTAGATGGATGTGGATGGTGTGTAAGTGGAGCAGGTTTGGCTTAGTTGGGAAGTGTGGCTTTGCGTGTTGTTGTGGTTCTTGATATCGCGGTGTAAGCCCCTTCTGTGTGGTAGCTGGAACGATGGTTGATGAAGATAGGTGATATGGCAGCCGTTGAAAGCGGAACAGGTAGCCGACCGTTCGACGTTCGTTCAAGAAGCAAATACCCAAACCGATATTTTGCTTCTCCTGACACCTTTATATCTGTCTAATCTTCGAACACGAGTTAGCATAAGCATAAACTTTGTTCATCATTGCTTCTGGTGGTCCTTTTCTTCTTCTTCTTCATCTCCCCTTTTTCTTCGCTCCTTTCTTTTTGACATTACTTGACTGGGGAGGCGCGAGCTCCTGCAAGCCTCCTTGAGGTAACACAGCAGCATTCCAGCAGCAGTCAGCAAGCAAGGGGGGCAAGGGGTAGGAAATGGAAGCCAATCCTTAAGGACTGAACCATTACTTACACTCGGGACAACTCAATCGATACAAATCCGGACCGGACGCAAGCGAACAGTTTCGTATGCCGGGGGTCAGAAGGTTAAGAGTAATGCCGTGCCGCTCGGAGACTTGGATATCTCTGGTGAGCAAAGGCAGTCGTGTTGAAAGCAACGTCTGTGGATATAGTGATCTTTGTTGATGAAAAGCGAATTGGGTGATCAAGGGAAGGTAGACAGAAAGATATAATTCAACTCTCTCGGTCCAAGCGTTATTGTGTTTTGCTTGGTTGCCCGTGGTGTGAACGATGCCAGTTCGTCCCGCCGAGGTCGAGCTGGATATGCCGGATGATGTGGAAAATTGAGATGATGGCCGGTGCTTGTATTTTTGGATTGATGGTTGTGGTTATCCTTCGATCAAGACTCGATAGTCGAGGACATCGAGGCCATACTTATACTCTTCTTCCTCGCCATGGATATGTTTTTCATCTTCATCATCCCTGGTCCCTAGATGCTGTATCGTGTCGTGTCGTTCCCTTCCCCTTGTCTTCCAACGAAGAGAAGAAAAAAAAAAGAGGACCCCGGCCGGTCCAGTAGGCCCATGGTCCAGGACAGGGGGTGGGGACCACCTACGACCATGCTAGTGCTATAAGCCCGTTAACACAACCACACGAACGGCCTCAAAAGCCACGCATCGAGAGCTGGTAGGAATGCCCATGTGTGTGATGTGATGAGCTGTGTAGAGAGGCTTTTTCGTTTTGTTTTGTCTTTTTGCCGTCCCTCACCTGTAATAGTAAACCAAAGCAGACACGGCATGTTGTGAGGTGGTGATGGCGACTCTCTCTCCACTGGTCAAATATCCCGTGGGTAGTAGGTACCTGTCGCCATTCTCTCCCTGGTTCAGGGCCCGTTACCAATTACCCCATCTGGGGTCCTCTTTCCGGTGGGTATGCCGGGTGGGTAAGACCAAAAGACTGTTCTCTTTGGCTCAACTGAACAACCCGTGCTAAATCACGTTGTCAATCATACATTGCAGAGAGCTGCTTGCACAAGCCGGGGCAGTGGGTGTCTCCTGCGGCCCATATCAGAGTAGCAATCTCAACCAAGGATGTGTATACCAGTGTGCAGTACACAGTATGTTATGGCTGGAGTTGATGGGCACGTACCATGTGTGTAGCTGCGTGTTGCTGTCTTGACCCTGGCCGGACCTGTTCATCTAGATGCCGACAGATTAGCCTCGTCCCCCCATGTCCCGCAGGTCCTCCGGGAGAGTAGCCTTCATAGGAGCCACGTCGACCATGGCTCATTGACCATGATCTCCCCATAACGCCTCTTCCCCACCAGGCTGTTGAAACATCTGTGTGTCCTACAGATGAGCCGGGGCCAGCCAGTTTCTTTTTGGCCCAAGATCAGCGATGGTTCCTAGTTTGGAGTGGCCGCTATCGAGAAGACCTTCTTTCCTTTCTTTTCCAAATAGTGACGGGCGGACTGAATAATGAGCTGAAGAGATGCTGTAAAGACAGTGTGATCATGACGAACCTGGAGTTTCCATCCCTTCTTGTCCTCTTTCAATTGGTGAACAAGTGGCCACGCTCCGTTAGAACTTGTAAAGGTTTAGCTTTTTCGCTGTTCCTTCCATCTTCGACACAGCCAGTCCCAATTGGCTCTAGTGGCACTCTCCCACATGGTTTACACATATGTATGTACCATGTACGAATAGGTGAATGCGTGTACTTCGTACATGTCCCCATGTTCTCTCCATTCCTCGTGGACCTTGCATACACGCGGACCCCTGTTGCTATGGTCATGTTATTACGACCCACTCGGGACGGTGCCTGACTGTTAGGGAATTTTGAAGCAAAGTATCTGAACGTTGAGAAAGATTGACGGCGTCAATTGAGTGTACATACCCTTGCTCCATTCTAAACCATTGTTGTCACCTTTCTCTCTCTGCGTGTGCGCCCCACTGACTTCCGCTAGGCACTCCAGTCTGGGACTTAGCTGGGCCAGCTTGCCCATCAAGGAGAAACACGCAGATAAACTTGTGAGGATCTTGTCTGCTAATGGAATCGGCCACTACAGGACTCACCTGTAGCGGCCCACATGTCAGAAGGATATCCGGCTAGCGTGGGTTCCAGGGCCGTCAGTTATGGCGGCGGCCGGTACAGGCGGCCGTGATCCGGAGGCTAAGACCAGGGTTTGGACCTAAAGTACGCCGAAGGGGCAAGGCCACAAGATCCGCAACAAAGCAGGGGAAAGGGCGCGGATGCGGTAGGTTTCTCGGTCTGTGTCGTATATGTGAATGGGTTGTGATCAAAAACGGCCAACAAAGATTGCTCAATTGCCGAAATCGGGCATAGTAACAGTACCAATCGTGAATCTCTCCGTGTCAGTGCTGTGTGTTCTTGAGAGTAGAAGCCTGTTCTCCAACCCTTGAACCTCAAATACGGCGGAATGAGCACATATGTCTCGGGTTAAGAGCTTAACTACTTGGTCGTTTCCTGCCACTATTGGAGCCTCTCGCATTGAGACGCCACTATAAACATTACCAAGTAGACTGCTTCCCTCGAAGCCCCTGTTAACATCTGTGTCAATGAATAACGATATATTTCTGCATTGCATAATGGCCAATGGTTGGGTGATCTCTGAGGCACAGGACGGATAGGTCACTGTACTTGGAGTCGAAGTATGGAGCCCTCCTTCGCCAATACTGCCAACCAATGGTCAACGAAAGACTTGCTAGATCCCAGTGGAGTTGATGTCACAGATTGGTTTGCAACTCGAGAAAGCTTTGGGTCCTCTTGGACAGCAATTGGTTCCACCCAAAAGCCGAGTTTGATAGTCGCGAAATCTCTATCAACGGACATGGAAACTTCCGACCAGAAAAAATCCCTGAATTAGCGGCATTAGAGAGTTTCGGCCCTGACTGCAGCCACGCTTCGTGTCTTGATAGGAGAAGAGGGGAACCAGGGGACACGTTAACAGCGCACGCTCGCAGGAACGATTTCTCACATGAACTTTTCACCGTTCTCCCGGTGGGGAGGGTCAACTTTGACCTCAACGTCACCCGTATCAATTCCGCGGGGTGGCACACCTTCTAGATTCTGTCATATCAGCCCATGCCATCGATGAGTGACTGCAAGAGACGGATGGCAACGTGGCAAGCGTTGACTAGTGACGGCTTGAAGCCCACTTCAGGGGTTTGCCCCCCCTCCTTTATCGAGCTATATTGCATCGGTGTGTTTGAGTTCCATATGAATTCTTAGACGATGGTAACGATGTATGGCCAGGTTCAAGTCTCTTAGCGCCCGCAAGCACTGTGATGAGCCTCGTCAGGGTACAAAGCCGGCATAGGCCTGCTTCACGGGGCAGCCGCTTGGGTCCCGGAGCAGTCAAGCCGATAATCATGTGACCGAAAGCCGTGACGGACAGACGAAATGATGATTGAGGGATAAGCAAGGCGATGAAAGCTCAAGTGGGTCGACATCAAAGAAAAAGAAAGAGAAAATACAGGGGTCATGGCCGACAAACGCGCAGATATCATGAGGGGAAGCCTGCTGGTGCCGGAAGTGAGAAGGGACTACCTGCTTCTGTCCTGGTAGGGACCGATAGGGGAATGAGCCCTCGCTCAGAATGACTGAGCGATCAGCTCCGTCCTGATGGGGGCTGTGACTTACACTTCATCATGCTTCCTGTGGGGTGATACAGGCGGGATGATCATGAACTGCTGCGGGCTCGCGAGGTTGCTCCAGTCGCAGTATACAAAGCGCAATATCCGGACCTCGTTCCGGGTATGCCGTGCTCGACTATCCTGTTTCGCGTCAAGACTGGGTTGAATAAAGGGTCCAAACGGGGAACAGGAACATACCGTGTAGCTTCAACGTTGGCCTTTGCCGACTATGCGACACACACGCGGGCCGAATACGTTCCGCCCAAGCGAGACCTTGACTTTTTCTGACCATGGCAGCGAAGGAAGGTTCCATCACAATAAGCAGTCTCAATGATCTGCCCCTTCAGGCTAAGCAGTCAATCATTATTATTCCACAATCGAGTTGCTCGAGGGTTGGGGGGTGTGGTATTCACTTGGACCTTCTGGGGAACTGGGGGAGTGACCGGATATGAAGCGACGCTGTGGTTGAGCTTCCGTGTCATCAGGTCGGGCCAACGGGCCAAGGGAGAGAGTGGAGTTGTAGGGTAACAAGGCCGACCTGAGGTGACCAGGTGTTGATCTTGCCCGTCCTTTCAGCGGAATTTGCGCGGACTTTTGTCTCTTCTGGCAAAAAGCCCTTTTTTGTCTCCCCTGTTTCTGATTCACGACCGGTCTTCATGGCCGAGTAGATCAGGAGCGGCCCGTTCCCTCATAACTCGCATTCGTATACGAGACATGCTATGTTTTAGTCCCGCGAAGCTTCTGGCGTCTATCAAACTCTGAAGAAACCAGATGATTGTTGTCAGATCCCGAACATTGCCCTGGATGGAGGGAGCTGTTGAGCCATCACAGCGTGAATGTAATGCTAGGACGGGTAACTGAGCGGCACCAAGTATGAACATGAACAGCGGTTGCGCAAGCATCGCCTCAAAACTGATCGAGATGTCCTTGGCCAGTTGACACATCCGGCAGGGGTTGAAGCTGTTACGCCGACGAAAAATGTTCAGAAGGCTGGCAGCCTTCTCTTCTAGAAGAGGACGGAGTAGGTCAATGTGGAAACGTGGAGGGCAATAGTTGAGATGGTCCAAACGGTGGTGATAACTGCTCATGCCGTCCCATGTAGCGTTGATGCGGGAGCCGGACGTCGCAAGATGCCGAGATGGGAAGTACACTAAAGGATGTACGGATTAGCTTGTGCAAGGTACAAGCTACACTACGCAGCAACGAGGTTAGCTCGACGTGAAGCGGCTTGAAGCGATCGAGTCACAGTTGAGAACAGGGATTTGACGGATCACTTTTCGGGAGCGACGGGTAACGGAGGGAGGTGTCTGGGAACAGCCTCAACGGAGCCAACTGACTAGTCTGCCGTCATTGGTCGGCCCTACCTTGGGGGTAAGACGGGAGTGGGGAGGGAGGGTCGCCGAACTGACGACCAGCCTTTGGCCCTTTGCTCGCGAATTTGCCCTCAACTCTTCTCAGGCCTGGGCGCCCAGCACGATACGTCCTGAGTCCACTGAAAACGGTCACAAATCGGGCCCGTCTCTGATGATCCGGTGGCCGTACCGTCATTTCTTGGACTTTTGCGTACGCGGTAAAAGACTCCCCATATGAGCCGAGTCTCAGGTGCCGCATCGCAGTCGATGTTCGAAGACCTTCTTCTCCCCTCACTTCCCCGTCCCTGCAGACGCTCGCACGTATGCTTTGACTGCATCATTAGTCCTGCAGGGGAATGGCTCGTCTTCATGGTTCCAAAGCCAACTTTCCACAGACATCTATGATAGAGCTCGGATCACGACGAATTGGACGATGTGCTGGCAGACTGGCTGGGCCAGACAGTGGAGGGGTGCCATGTTCTTTCATCAGGTAGATCAGGCTAGCTGGGGTAGGGGGGAGGAAAATATTGTCATCCCTGTGAACAAGAGGCTGAGGAGAGGGAAGGGTAGCCGACTTTTTCAAAGTATCGGGCGCATGTGTTGCTCCTCCACCACTGAGAGTTGCAGGACTCTGAGTCCGGTGATTGCGAACGTGCAGGAAAAGAAACTGTTCATGCCAATTTGCCACTCGTATACGGGTTCGGCTACTGTGTGGTGGGAGTGGTGTACTTGTCCGAGGGGCGAGTGCTCTCTGGTCTTGTCGGCGAAGGCTCGTGAATTTTCGAGGCGATGCGTGTCCAAAAGGGGCAATTGTGAGCCGTGATAGTGATGAGAAACTCTATGGCCGCATCACAACAGGCCAGCCCCACGACACGTCATGAACGCGTCCAAAGATTGAGCTTGCTAGTGTAGAGTATGCGACCGAGCTGCAGAACGGACGGCTGGTGGGGCCCACGAGGTAGCAGACGGAGAAGTATGAGCAGACGGAGAAGTTATTCTCAGCTGATAGCCTTGGGTAGCCTGCTTGGTAAGGCGACAATCATGGTCCGTTGTTTCTTGCACAAGGCTCAAGCCCAGACCGTAGAGCGTCTTGCTCCAATTGTTTAGCGAGTGTCTAGTGAGAGCGAGACCGGTGAACAGCTTCGCTCGAGTCCGGAGTTTCCTTGAAAATCCGAGGTTCCATCTTGTTTGTTGCACCTGATTCTTTGGCCGGGTCGGGGACCTATTCTAGTTGCTCATGGTTGCTGTTAGCCGTCAGTTCACATATCGAAACTAAGGGCAGGTGAGGTTGTCCTTTGACCCGAGATCCCTGTGCTGGACGGGATGAACCAGTGTTTTTGCACCGCCGAAACGGTTTGAAACTGAGTGGCCTCGGATCAGGCTGGAACAGCTGGGGAGCTCCTCACCCCTGACCTCCTCTCCCGGCCAAACATGCAAAGCAAAGAGACTTGGAACAGTCAGGAAGGCTAGAGAAAGACAGAGGGCAAGAAAGGGTGCGCACAAAAGGAGGGCATTGGACGCCTTGTCGACTTACACAGTGACAGCAAGCCAATGAGCGGCAGGGGTTTCTTATTCAGATGCGGCAATGCCCCCTGTCCAACGTCACATCCGAGATAGCCGTTGAATTGAAGTGTTTCCTGGCCAGGGTCGGGGGTCCTGGAATTGGTGGTTGTGATTCGCAGCGCGCTTAACAATCCAAGACGTGCCAGCGAGACTGGAGCACAGGAGATGGTTTTGTCATGGATTTGACGAGACCCGCGTCATTATCCAGAACGAGCATAGCATCGCCGGTAGCATTGCTCGTCGGTTTCGAAATCGAGCAGGTTGTGACTCGGCAAGAGGTGGTATGCAGATGGAGAGAGTGAGTTGGTGATGCGTTGGGCGGCCTGGGATATGCTCAACAGAATTGACAACGATGGTGATCAAGCGGACGACTGAGGAGGTGAGGTGGAATCTGGTCAAGTGTTTGAGGCCAGCCCACCGATGATCAGAGGCGGCCTCCTCCGATTTCCGTCTCGAGTTTGACGCGAGAGAGAGAAATTTTCACTTGGTCAAAGTAAAGGACTGGAACGGAAAGAGCAGAAGACCATGACCTCGATTGAGTGGTTCATTGCCGCGCGGAAGAGGAAGGAGACGGTGAGGGGGGAAAAGTGTGAGACGGGGAAGGAAGCTCCAGGATGCAAGGTTCCCGTCCTCCGTCGCGCTTTCCAGGCCGCGGCCAGGTATCATCCAGTGCAGCGCGGCCTGGTGAGCGGCCATTGGTGAAACTGGTGCACAGACTCTTATATGGTCTGTGTCCTCCCTGTTCCACTTCTGTGGCCCTTCCGTTCACCGTGAGCCAACCATTTTCCAAAAGTATGTCTCCATCGACCGTCGACCTTCATCGGTCACTTTCACCACTTCGCAATTCCATTTTGTCAAGCCTCACCACTTTACCTGAGGTGAGCATTCGCTTCGTTTGAATTTCCTCTTTGACTCTTATCTAGTCTTGAACAACGGCCTTATCCACAGGCCCGCCCCATTCCCCGTCTCGGCTTGGACTCTATCCGAGAGACGTGGTGACGTTTGCGCGCGGCCACACCTCGCTCTCACCTTACTCACTCTCCCATTCCAAATCCAAACTCATGATGTCGGTCGTGATATCGTGACTCCAACAACCCTCGTCACACTTCCAATTCACTGTGCAAAGATTATCTCGATTACGGTCCTATACGCGACCATTCTGGCTGGGCATGATCATACATCATCATATCCACTCAACGTGAGGCTTGCAATAGTCCGAATAATACCTCGACCACATTCCAACAAAGTACGGTGCCGTTTTCGGCCTCCCAGTCCATCCATCTCTCCGTCCCGCTCACCTAGTACGCTTCGGTCCTCCTGTCATGTAACATCTCGTCATTGCGACCGCCGGCTTGACCGAGGATAACACATCGATCGAGACCTGAATCCTGCTCACATGACAGCCCGAATAAGAAGTTTTGCAGTAATACCACGGTGATTTCTGCGAGCCACTGTACTCCATTACGCAAAGAGGCCTCGCCGTCTTCATCTTGGTTAACTATCACCAGCCACCAGCCCGGTCAAGATTCCATCTGGAGGCCAATATTGCAGACCACATCAGCCTGACCGTATCCTCTTCTAACGCCTTTTTGTTTAGCCGCACCGCGGACTCACGGATTCATACCAGACGTCACCCACCGCTCTCCGCTTTTCTGTCGGAAAACTACCTAGAGTCCCGCGATTGGTAGTCGCGGCAAAGTTAACGAACGGGGGAAGAGGCGTATCCGAGCAGGACACGCTCTTGATCCGACACAGTCTCGCTTCCTCGCTTCAGCCCCGCTACCCAAGTTCTCGATTGCGTGAGAGCTGAAGTGTAAATCAGGGTGGACACGAGGCAAACTTGGAAAAAGACTTCGAGGCCAGACCAGGCTAGCACACTGGTTCGGTCCGTCAGACTCGCTGATCACGAGAACATCAGACGCACGTCGCCGAATCGAGCAACAAAGTCCTTGCTCATGGCGCCATTGCCACTCCAGCCACGAGCCGGGCATCGCCACACTGTTGAAGGACGAGGCGGAAATGAGGAGCATCTAGAGGGAAATTCCAGCGGGCACCTTGCCAGCCAGATAAGCCAAATGACGCTGTTGGCTTCTGAAAGCACTCCGGTGCCTGTAGTAGAGAAGTCCGAGGCATCTTCATGGGGGTGGGATGACAAGGATACAGGAGGGATGAACGATACCCTCACTGACGTTCATCCTGATACACGTACAGTTGTGAGATTCAATGAGCACCGGGAAGAGTCTAACACGGGTCTGCAAGAGACCGGACATCATGTGCAACTGACCGACCTACCCAACGAAGTATTGTACGAGATTTTGAGCCATCTAGACGTCTGCGATTTGTTCTCAGCTTCTAAAGTGAGTTCGGCTTTTTTTTTTTTTTTTTTTTTTTTTTTTTTTTTTTCTTGGTGACCCGACCTTTCCTTCCATCACCCCCTCCTGTGACGTGAAGCATTCTGGCGTCGCCAGATCTGCCCTCGTTACACAACATCTACACTTTGTCAATCATATCCTTCTTTTCGCATTTTCCTGGCCACATTGACTGTCATTGTCACACCTCCCTCTCTTGCACCTTCCACCCTAAAGGCATATCAGAAAACGAACCATCAAAGCACATGTCCCAAACCAACCCCGTCGTCACCTTCTTCCCCTCCTTGGGAAGACCACAAACCAGAAACATGATAACTAACATTAAACAAACTCCAGACCTCCCACCACCTCCGCACCCTCTCCACCTCTCCCACCTTACACTCCCTCCGCCTCCGCCGCGCCCGCCTCCTCCTCCCTCTATCCCTCACCTCCCCCTCCCGCCCTTCCCTCCCCGACCTAATCCGGCGCTCCATCTTCCTCACCAACACCGCCCTCATCTCCCGCAAGCTCGCCCGCAAGCTAGCCTCCATCCACCTCGCCCGCCGCCTCGCCGCCCGCCCGTCAGCCGAGCAGCTCGTCGAGCGGTGTGTGCTGCCGGCTGAGTGCGTACCTTCTTCTACTACTTGCACCAAAAAGGGAGGAAAAGGGGTGAAAGGGGTGAAAGTGCCGCAGGTGGCGCCGGCGCTGGTGGCCAAGAAGAGAGCGGTGGAGAGGGAGAGGGTGAAGGATGGGTTGAGGGGGTGGATTGGGGAGGTCTGGATGGGGAGAGTGAAGGAGAGGGAGGGGAGGGTGAGGAGGGAGGAGGAAGAGAAGGGGGTCGGGAGGGTTTGGAGGTTGAGGAGGTTTTGGGAGGGGGTTAGTCGGGGGAGGGTGTAGGAGTGTAGGAATCTGGGAGGTAGGGAAAGGGCGTGGGTTCGGTAGAAGCGAGCGTGGATGGATCACGTGTGAATGAGTGAGTGAGCAGGTTTATGTTTTGTGGTGGTGTAAGTCAGTGTAGACAGAAGCTTTGGATGAGTACGGGTATCAGTTATAAGTGAGGTAGGTCTTGTCGCTTGGTTTCGGTTTGACGTTTTTTTTTTTTTTGCCTTTCACTTGTTGGTCTGCTGTTAGTCGGTTAGCTGCGGTTTACCATATATATGCTGGGCATATCCAGGCGCGATTTTCTGTTTTGAGCAGCTATTGGAGGTGCGGGTATCATCAGTCAAAAGATCTTTCTCTACGTAGTTTGAACAGCAATCACAGCCATGTCTTCATTTGATTCCTCATTGTTTCAGTCCGCAGGTTATTGATTGTGCCTCAAGCTCACACGCTTCAGTTCCCTCACAACAGTTGGGCCGCAATAGCGTAGGTTAACACATTAACCACTCAACTGACATCCCTTACTTATGTGTAGGTGAGCCCCTCCCCTCATACCAAGAAGCTCCCGTCCTCTCTCAACTTGACCATTCCATGCCATTCCCCCATTTTCCCCCAGGCGGATGTCTCGATGACTTGCACTCCTCATCAAAAAGGTCTGCTGTGATCGTGGCCCAACTTCCACCTCCTACTGAGCCTGAAGCTCACCCTCCATGGACCTCCTCCTTCACTTCTCCTCCTTGCTGCCCTCCTTGGCCTCCTTGGCCTCCTTAACCTCCTCCTCCTCCTTCTTCTTCTCAGCCATAGCTGCGGCAGCGGCGGCAGCCTGAGCAGGCTCAGAGGTGGTGGTGGTCTCGATGACGGTAGTAGTGGTGGTAGTCGTAGTCCCACCGGGGGAGACAGTGGTCTCCTTGGTCTGCTCGGAGGCAATGGTAGTGGTGGGAGTCTGGCTGGACATTTTGGTGTGGTATTTTGGGTTGGGAAGTGAGGAGTTGTGATTGAAAGATGTGTGGTGTTTGGTTTGGATTGGTGTAGTTGAAGTGTGGAAGTGGCTGTGATGTGATATGATGTTGATGAGTGATGATGCTGATGCAGGAGAGATTCCGGGCTTTGGGTTTGGGGGAGAGTCTAGGGGTTCTTATACCTCTCAACCGACCATCGATTCAACGCCCGGGGACCCCGAGTGTTTGCGTGAACAAAGTGCGTTTGCTGCTTGGGACGATCTTAATGGCTCTCCACGGTTGGTGACATGACATGATTGCGTTTTCTCATTTCCTTGTGGACCAGGTAATACCCATATGGGGAATAAATGGTTCAATGATAAGTTGCCATCCCAAAGGATTCGAAACAGTTTGCCACCAATAACATCTCTGTCCTCCATCACGCAAGCCTTCGCCATTGGACTCGAAGACATGCAGTGTGGAGGAACAAGTGTTGCCAATTCGGGAAGGAACTGGATGGCAGTTTAAACTTATGTGAACCGCGGCACTTGTTGATGGTTGGGCCTTCTGTGAAGTCGTGTTCATCCCGTTTTCGAATTGGCCGTTGGAAGCCCACCAAAGGGTTTGCGCTCCAGTCTGACACCTCAACGTTGGTTCACCGTCCCCACTCTTCTCAGTCGGGTTTATTCATTTCGTAATCGATGCGGATCTCCGGAGTCCAAATTTGCTCTTGCCTTTCCATTGAGAACAGCCCCGTAGAGGGTATCTGCCTAGGTAGGTATTACCGTAGCAAGAACAAAAGATAATTGGAAAAAACGATGCCCACCCGAGTTCCTTCATTACCATTGCCGGCAACTAAAGCGTCCTAAGCGCGGAACCGGAACCCATCCCAATCGTCCTCATCATCCTCGTCATCTTCATCCTCCTCATCCTCTTCTTCCACCACCTTCCCCTTCGCCGCAATCCCACTCGCAGCATTCTCCTTCCCCAACGCCGCCAAAACAGCAGCAGCAGCACTCGTCTTCCCCACATCCTCGTCAGCAACCCTTTCCCCTCCTCCCATCGGCGTATCTGTCCTCGTCCCTTCCCCTTGTCCCGCCCCCGCCCCCGCCCCTGTCTTCCCACCTTGCCCAGCACTACCCAACTTCCCAGCCCTCAGCGCCTCCCTCCTCTCCCTCAACCTCCTCGCCCTAGCCTCCAACTCCTCCATAACCTCAAACTCGGTCTCCAACGCCCTCGTCGCCTCTTCGCGCTCGTCTTCAATCTCAAGGTCCTTGGCCGCTTGGAGGCGGGATTGCTCTTCGCCGTGGGATTTGGCAGCTGCTGCTTCTGCTGCTGAGACGGGTGCAGCTGAAATTACGGCCTCTCCCTCTGTTAGCGCGGCGGCCGCGGGAGGTTTATTGCTGGGGGGAGCGAGGAGATCGGCTTCGAAGGAGGCCCAGAGGTCGTCGTCGACTTGTTCTTGTGGTGCTGGTGGGGCGTCTGCTGAGGTTGGGGCTGGGGCGGGAGTCGAGGTTGGCTGGGAAGTTGGTGGTTGCAAGTGTTGTTCGGATGATTGTGAAAAGGGGCGTAGTGGTCCTCCGGCTGATTTGGGCGTTGTGGTGGCGTCTGCTGGCGTTGCTGGCCGCGAAGGGATGGCGAGCTCGATACCGGCTGTTGGAGTGAACGACTGTTGCCGGGTAAGGGTAGGTGGCTTCGCGGCATCTGCTGGGTTTGAGGTTGGCGGTGCCGGTCCTGGTTCTGGGGATAAGGTATTCGGTCGGGTGCGCTTGGATGCGCGGTCGGTCTCGTCTGTAGAGACGGGGGAGGTGGCTTCGTCGTCTTCTTGAGAGTCGAACTTGCGTTTGTGAGGTTGATCGGTTGTTTCCTCTGTCGTTTCATTATGTTGCTGCTGTTGCTGCTGTTGGAGGGCTTGTAGACGTTGACGGTGACCGGTGCTGCGCATGTGACCGTCCCAGAGGGCTTCGGTCTTGACGTGTTCCCGACAGAGGACGCAGACGAGCTTGCCGGCGTCGGTGTAGGCTGCGTGTGGGTGTTCGATTTTGCGCGCGGCGCGCTGTTGGCGTAGGAGGGCGCGTACGTCGGCCATTGTTTATATAGTCCTGGGTGAGATGAAGATAGTGATCTGAGAGCAGCGCAAAGTGATCCGGGAAGGTGAGGGTGAGAGCAGTGGTGAGTGGTTGGGTGTTGACGTCGAGCTCTAAGCTGTAAATGACCCCAAGATTAATCAAGACCTGTGGTATTATGTTGCCGGTAGAGGTTCAGTTGCTCAATGTTTAGACAAGACCCAGAAATGTGAAGTCAGGTCAGACCAGATGTCGTGAAACTGATGAGCGAATCGCGACTCGATGCGATTGAGGCTGCGACGTCAAGGTTTCTTGTGGAGCTACCCTAAGCTTTTAAGAGTCAGGTACCTCGAGCAACTTTAAAGTGCGGCAAGGGGGAGCTCCATGTGTGGAGCAACGCCAAGTGGAGAGCTCTTATCGATTGCCGCGACTTTGCCGCGTCTGTTGCCTGCGACCATTCACTTCCCGGTAACGTCACTTGCAATTGATTGATCCAAACACACAGCAACTGCTTTCGCATCGCAACCGCAACTCATCTCAATCGCATACAGAGACCAGATCTCTCTACGTTTTTGAAGAAAAAGGATATCACACGGACCTCTTAACTACCGGGCATCTTTTCCGAAGAACGACCCCTTCGCGACCTCGCGCCGAACAACACTCTCTCCATTGCGACTATAGAGACACAAACAGACAGCTACAGCCCACCATGGCCGACACCGAAGAGGATAACTCGGCCCTCGCCTCCTTCTTCCCCGATCCTCCTCTCTTCTGGAAGGCCTTCACCCCGTCAAACCTCCAAGCCTTCGCCGACCTTAAACAGCAATATGCCTCCCAACAAGGCATTCCCGTCGAAGACGTCGTCCGCGTCCCAAATCTCCCCGCCGATTCAGACCTCATCTACCTCCAACCACCAGCCGAGCCGAAAGATGGAACATGGAGATTATACGGCGAACCTCAATCTGTACGTTACCCCTACACCTTCGAACCTCTTCCAGCCAGCCGGTCGGTAACTAAACCCCCCAACAGCTAGAAGAATCCCTCCAACCCCTCGAATCAGCCGGCATCGAACGTCTCGGTCCTCCCCTCCCCGGCTCAACCACCACCACATCCGATTCCCAAACCACCGCCAGCGACAGCCAAACAACCACCCAACCCACCTCCGCTTTCCCCTCCCAACAACCCACCTCCCAGCTCCCCCCTTCCACCTCGTCGGTCCCCGGTGCCCCCTCAACCCACGACACCCTCCACCTCCACCTCAAACGCCTCTCCAAATCTCTCCTCCTCAACTTCCTCGAGCTCCTCGGCATCATGTCCATCGACCCTTCCCGCGGTTCGGAAAAGGCTTCCGACCTGCGCACTTTGTTTCTCAACTTCCACCATGTTCTAAATGAGTACCGCCCGCATCAGGCTAGGGAGCAGCTGATTCAGTTGATGCAGGAGCGATTGGATCAGACGAGGGCGGAGACGGCGGCGAATCGGGCTGTGGCGGAGAAAGCGCGGAGGGTGTTGGAGGGGTTGGGGAGTGTGGAGATTCCTTTGGGTAAAGGGGAGGATTTGGTGGGGGTGGATATAAAGATGGAAGGGGATGGATATGCGATGGGCAAGAGGGGGACGGTGGTGGGCGACAGGAGGGTGGGTGTTGATGGTGATGGGGTGGATGAGGAGGGGAGGTATTGGGAGCGCGAGGGGATGGGGTGGAGGGTTTTGGATGCGGAGTTTGCTTAATCAATGGTGATGTGGAATGGATGTTTGGTTTTGGGTTGGGTTGGGTTCTGGGGGAAAAAATGAGCATGGCGTGTTTTTGTTTTGGTGCTGTTGTTTTTGTGCATATACCCCGAGAGAAGACCATTTGCTAGGTCAATAAGAGAAGCTATACGGAAGTGCCTCCGCAGATCTGCTTGGTTGAAGTGGAACTTGGTATGAATCGGGAACTTTATCTAAGCTTCATCACTGATTAGGTTCCGAAAATATGAGTAGGCACCATCCAGTAGAGCGAGTGGTTAGAGAGCATGTCATCAAGGTCGAGTCAACTAGCACATCACATGAGCACAAGCTACTTCCATTACTTGGCGAACCAGTCAGTCAGTACAAGATCGCTAGACTGGTATTCATTTTCTATTCTATCTGCATACAAAAAGCCACAAGTCATAGCTATAACATGAACAGTTCAGCTTGCAATCAATTGGCTCAAGTAAAGAGGAGACCGACCGATGTAGGGTCCATCCAGCCTTGGCCCCCTTTTCACCACCTTCAAGACAAAGACTGTAGCACAAAGTCGTTTGAGTGAGTGAATTACAGGAATCCCAACAACTTGACAGAACGAACACCTCCAACAATGGAGTCATACTTAGTTAGAGCTAGGGTTACAAGAACAATTCCAGCAACAATTTCGAGCAAGAGAACGAAGGATTTAAAACCGTAGTGGGACCAAACGGGCATATGATAAATGCCTGATTAACTCCTCCCCTAACAACCTGAAATACGCCCATTAAGCAAAAAAAAAAGACAAAAAGACCCCCCTCCCTATTTTCCTTCTCTCAAGAACTCAAACCTAAACGAACTTTCCCGGCCAATTTTCGCAATGTCTCCCTTTCCTTCCTTCTTTCTTCCGTTCCCTCCTTTTCCGCTTGCTTCATGTTTCGCTAAGCTCTTCAAATAGTTTAACATGCCCGTTGACACACACCATCACTCCCCTTACATATGCAACATCTCCAGCTCCAATACTTATCCTCCTTCCATTCCAACAGACACTAAGACGAACTTCCACCTCTCATCCACCTCTCAAGAAACCAGTCCATTTCAACTCCACTAACCCCGCCTGGCTTCCTGCAGTGGTCTCCAGCTTCCAGCTTCTAATCAGACTCGACATCCCACCCCTCCATCACATCCGGCGCTTTCATCTTCTTCTTCTGCTTCTCCGCCGGCTGCAAACACAACAACCTTCTTCTCCTAGGCGTCGGTCTGCTGGCCGGTGTTGCTTGACCCGTTCCCGTTCCCGAACCCTGACCATGGCCTGGACCTGACCCCAAAACGGATGATCGAACAGATGATGCAACTGAATTGGCCGAGGGAGATTGATGTCTGCTTCCACCTCCGCCCGCCATGCTACTTCCACCACCACCGCCACCGAAACCACCTATAATGCTACCGGCTGTACTACTCGCTGCAGTACTACTTCTTCTTCTGTGTCGTTGATGATCAACTACCGGACTAGCGGCAACCAACGGACTTCGCGGCGAAGGGTTTGTTGTGTGAGGATGGTGAGGAGGGGGGAGATGAGGACGGCGTTCAAGCCAGTCGGCGAGATCGGTATCAAGCGGTGGCAGCGCCGGCTTTGTTGAGGCCGATGCTGATGCTGCTTTCGTAGCTGATGCTGTCACTTTTGATCTTGACGCTGATGCTGATCCTGTCCCCAAAGTGGAACCCCTCTCCTCTCTTCGCGGTGTGCTCGGCGGTTGTTTCTTGTCACTTTGCTTTGTCGCTGCTGCAGGCCTCGTACTATTGCTACTACTACTATTCCTGACCGCTGCTGCTGAGTCCGGGTGGTTTGTCCGCTGTCCGTCGCCCCTCTAGGCGGAAGGAGGACCGGTTGCTGCTGCTGTGGTAGCCTGGTGAGGGATGGGCGGAGGCGGGATGGGCGTTTGCTTAACGGGGCCTGCGCCGGCGGCTACCGGTGGGATGGGCGGGGGAGGAATAGGAGTGGTTCGCACCGGCGGGGTGAAGTGCTGTTGGTGATGCTGTGGATGAGCTTGAGGCTGGGCCTGCGGGTGAGGCTGCGAATGAGGCTGCGCGTGTTGCGGTTGTTGCTGTTGGTGTTGCTGATGTTGAGGAGGTTGAGTATGATGAGAGGCTGGTTGAGGTGGCTGGGCCGCTGGGGGTTGTGGCAGAGCAGCAGCGTGATGCTGGGGTGGGTGTTGCACCTGGTGCTGCGGTTGATGCTGCTGTTGGTGCTGAGGAGCATGCTGGGGTGGATGCTGGGGTGGATGCTGAGGTTGATGTTGCGGTGAGTGTTGCTGCTGATGATGCTGCTGGTGCTGCAAATGCTGAGGTTGATGCTGCGGTGGAGGAGGATGAGGTTGATGATGGGCCTGCTGCTGTGGCTGGTGCTGAGGCTGATGATGCGGTGGGTGGTGAGCCTGGTGTTGCTGTTGATGTTGGGGTGGGTGCTGCGGCAGATGCTGCTGCTGATGCTGAACCTGGTGCTGTGGATGATGTTGTTGATGGTGAGGCTGATGGTGCATCTGTTGTTGTTGTTGATGCTGGTGCTGTTGATGAACAGGATGCTGCTGGGACTGTTGCTGAGCTTGAGCAGCCTTGGCCTGCGCATTGGTACTCTCCCTCTCCAAAACATTACTCAGGTAAGGCAGATCATCGCGAGCCTTGGGATCCCGTTCGTAGATCTTCTTGATAACTTCCCATTCCTTCCTGGACATCTTATGGGCCTGAGGCAGCAAGAAGGCAACCGTCGGACTAGTGATGAGAGAACCCAATACCTCTCTGGCAATGGCCTCTCCTTGTTTCTGCACCTGGTCCACAGCGGGATGCTGCGTCTGGCTCACCGGATGATGGGCCGGTGGTGTTGGCTGCGGTTGCTGCTGTTGTGGCACTTGTGAAGGGGTGCTACTGTGCCTAGGAGTAGGGTAGTTGGGGAACGTGCCCTGTTGGGGAGATGTCGGCGAGAAAGCAGGCGTCGAGAGGGAAGGCCGGTGGCCCGGAGGGAGGTTCACCAGCGCTGGCGATGATGGCGCCGGTGTATTCGCGAAGCTGGTGTGGACCTTGGTGGACTGGTTCGCCACTACTTGGTTATAGTCATTAGTCCCATGTAGCCGCATAATAGTATCGGGATCGTTACGGTAGACAAATACGCCGAGCAACATTGGCTCGGTCCTCGTCTCGGGAATGTGGTTGTCAGCCAGGTTGAGCATAAACTCTGGGTATTGACCGGTGCCGGGAAGCACGGGAACGAGGTAGGTGTCGCGGACGTTCGCTACCCCTCTGTCTCCTATGACTCCGTATCGCTTCTTGGACACAAAGTAGTCAACCAGGCGTTGAAACTGGGGCTTCGAGGCCGCCGACGTAGGCTGCAAGTTCACTACTACCACATCAGTGGGAAGACTGTACCTCAGACTACAGAGGTAGACAATAGCCTGTTGTTCGTCAATCCGCCCGCAGACAGTAAGTGTCTTGGGCATCAACTTGTCCCATTCCAAGCCGATCGACTCCTTCAGTTTGGCGCCTCCAATATGCTTGGCTGTCACTTGGAAATCTGCAATGGTATTCATCACCACGTTTCCCTTCCACACCACATCGGGGTCAAGGATCTCCTCCTTCGGTGAATAAGGCGGGGACTGGGTGCCGTCGTCCAAGAGGCGATCCACATCTGCATCAACCCCGGGTCCTGTTGAGGTAGACATGGCGGATGGGCGTCTGTTGTGAGACTGAGTAGGCGACTTGACACTTGAGAAGACCTTGTTGATATCAAAGTTTCCTGTGCTAGGCGACTTCTGAGTCTCCACAGTCAGATCCCTTGAAGATCGCTTCGAGACCCCCCCCTGAGCAGCCCTCTCCGGTCCCTCTTCCTTAACGCGTTTCTTCGGGGGCTCGGCTGTATCCTGGGGCGGCCTACGTACGGGGGCGGAGGAAACATCAGTCGACAGGTTGTAAGTCTCGTCCCCAATAACTTCCTCGCCCTTGTGCGTTTTCCGTATCCTGGGGACATCCTCGGTGATCATGATGGACTGTTTCTCTGCCCTCGCCTTCATCTCGGCAGTTTCTTTCTGCAGCTCCTTCGTTGCCAGCTCCTCTGTTGTCATGGAAGCCAACATGGTAGGGGTAAGGGTGCCGCTAAGCAGACCGGTAGTGAGGTCTTGGTTGGTCTTGAGGTTGTAGCTCAGTGTCCGCATCTGACCGCTATAGGCAGTCGACTGGTGTGAATCGTGGACAGCACGCTCGATCTGAATAGCTAAACGCTCTGCGGTAGCTGAGACGCCTTGGGAAGGAATCGACGCGCCCTTCTTCTCGGCAACTCCAATAGAGTGCACAAGAGATTTAGAAAGGAGCTTAGCAGCGCCTTGCCGAAGCTCAGGTAGCTCACTGATCTTGCCGGCGATGTCATCTGGGGCCTTGTATGATGGCAGAGATGGAGCTTGGGTCTCTGTAACCTTTCGGATCTTTTGCTGTAAGGAAGGGTAAGTCAGCATCGTAACGTGGGAAACAGTAAGAATGGGGACTTACCTTGGGTTCCTTCTCTGGCGCAGGTTCTGTCGTCTTGCGCTTCTGTCCAGCTGCGCTCTTGGCATCCTTCTTGGGCTCTGGTGCGGGAGATGGCTTTGGTTTCTGGGAGGCCTGGGAGCTTTCTTCCTTGTGGTCGCTAACCCTCTTCGCTTTCTTCTTGTTGCCTCTCCTCCGCTTCTCTGCCTTTTCCTCCTCGAAGGCCTTGCGCCTGGCCTCCCAGGGCCTCTCGCCGTTCTTCATGCCATTGAGCAGTTCCTGGTGGTTCTCGGGCTTGCAGAGCTCGCAAAAATACTCCTTAGGTAAATCTTCGCTATACTGGCTCATGCCCATGCAGATGTTGTGCTGCCAGGCGCCGCACATGTCGCAGGCGATCCACGGTTCGCCGGAATCCTCATCTTGTTCGGTGGCGCCGCAGACGCATCGGATGATCTCTTCCTCGGGCTCTTCCGGCTCGGGGACTGCTTTCTTGGCGGCCTTCTTCCCGCGCTTCTTGGGGATGTCGATTTGGTCGAGCTGGTCCAGTGCCTTGTGCTGGCCTTTTGTGGCTCTAACCGATCGGCGCGGCTCGGGTTCTGGCATCGGGTATCGTGGTTAGCTTTTACGTGGTATGGGGGAATGGCATTGGGTGATGGGGAGCTGGCGCTGCTATTGCGAGACGGAAACATGGCATTGTGACTGCGTTGCTTACCAGACATGATGGCGGTTTTCGACTCGACAATGGGGTATGTAGGTACGGGCTCAATGGACAGCGAACTTTCCAGCCTTGTTCGGATACGATTGGAGGGCTTCCACTTTGTCTGACGCGCGCGCGGTCTACTGCAGATGGCTCAAGACATGCGTGGAGAGCGGATCCTCATGCGGGCATTAGACAAAGATATTTTACGCGTGTGAAAGTAGAGCTAGCAATGATGGCGACAGTGACTGCCCAGAGAGGAGGCTGTCTCAACAAAGAACGAAGAAAATGATCCTGAAGCTAGCAGCTAGACCTAGCAAATCCTCAATTATGTCCCTCCTGGTTTGCGCAAGGCAAAGTGTTGATGCCTGCTGTTGTTGTTGTTGTTCGCAAAAGAGGCAGTTGGATGGAACCGGGAAGCAACAATCCGAATGACGGATCAAGAGACTGTCGATTGACTGGTGGTGGATGGAAAGGTTGGAACGGGCGAAAGCTATAATGGATAAGATGGTCGCAGTCCAAGTGTTGGTGGTGTCAACGTCCTTCTTCCTTCAGAGTCCAAGCTCCACGCGGGACGTTAGACTTAGAAGGTCGACAAAGTAGAATGCGGAGGGATCGTCGGGGGACCTCGCGTGACGGGCGCACACTGGATGTCGAGAGTAGAGTAACGCGTCGGTAATTCAGAGGATCGATTGTATTCGCCGACAGCACAGCACAAGGGAATTGGGCGACAAGACGAGAGGACCGAGATCCAACGTGGTGGTAGTCGGAATGTGGGATGTTCAGAGGAAGAAGTCGCTGAAAGAGAAAAGAGGAAGCCGTGTCGCGATTGAGTGACGGAATTGTGGAGGTTGGAAGGAGGACTTTGCTGAGGTGGAGGCGGCGACCGGATCTTGTACCGATATCCCCAGGCAATTGCTTAGCGATAATTGTTAAGCAGCCAGTCAAGTTGCCTACCGTACACCTAACAGCGGGACTCTCCATGGAACCCTGCTGGAGCGGGAAAGCGGGGTGATTTCGGGCGCTGAGGGGAGCACCAAGGGGAAGGGAGCTCTCTCACTAGGCGCACCATGCTACCACCCAAATGGGACTAGCGTGGACATTGATAAGACGTCAGAGTCCTATCCAGAGTGTCCGGCAGGCAGTTGGCAGCTGGCGGGCGGGCAACTTGTCAAGGAGGTACCTGACGCGTTGGACGCTTGCTTGCCTGGAGCTCCAAGGCGACCTGACAGCACTGAAGGAAGTCCACTGCGCTGCTGCACCTCAGCATCAGCCTTCCGCCTTCCGCCCTCCATCCACCTCCAGCTTCCAGTTTGTTGATGAATACCTTACAAACCAAACCAAAACAACATCACCACGCAACAGACAAGCACTTGGCGCTTGCACACGACAGACCAAGAACCAGACAAACTCGACCTTCGTTTTCCCACAAGTAATCGCCAGATCGAATTAAACCATGTCGAGAAGATACGATTCCCGAGTAAGTGGGCAGTGAACCGTCAGCCCGCCGCCGCCTGGTTAGCTATCGACAAGTGGAGGAGGGGGGTAGCAGTGATGGTGGTGGTGGTGATGGCAGCTTTATTGGAGCTTGGGGTTCGCACATAAACTAACACCTCCTTCCTCACAGACAACCATCTTCTCCCCCGAAGGTCGTCTGTACCAGGTCGAATATGCTCTGGAAGCTATCTCCCATGCCGGTACCGCCATCGGTATCCTCGCCAAGGATGGCATCGTCCTAGCTGCTGAGCGCAAGGTCACCTCCAAGCTCCTCGAGCAAGACACATCGGCCGAGAAGCTCTACATTCTCAATGACAACATGATCTGCGCCGTCGCCGGCATGACAGCCGACGCCAACATCCTCATCAACTACGCCCGACAAGCCGCCCAACGGTACCTTTTGACCTACAACGAGGACATCCCCTGCGAGCAGCTAGTGCGCCGTCTCTGCGATCTCAAGCAAGGCTACACACAACACGGTGGTCTCCGTCCCTTTGGCGTTTCCTTCATCTACGCCGGCTGGGACCCCCAGCGCCAGTTCCAGCTCTACCTCAGCAACCCCTCGGGCAACTACGGCGGCTGGAAGGCGACCAGTATGGGCGCCAACAATGCGAGCGCCCAGAGCTTGCTGAAGCAGGATTACAAGGAGGACTGCACGCTCAAGGAGGCGTGCGCCATGGCCGTCAAGGTGTTGAGCAAGACCATGGACTCGACAAAGCTGAGCCCCGAGAAGAGTGAGTTTCCGCAACTGGATGAACAAGACCGAGGGGCGCATAAGCTAACGCTGTTACAGTCGAGTTCGCGACGGTTGGCCAGACCAAGGACGGCAAGATCTACCACAGGCTATGGAGCGCGGACGAGATCACGGCGTTATTGAAGGAACACGACCTGGCGAAGGATGACAACACGGAGGACAAGTAAGAGGGATGAATCTCACGCATAGTTCGACATGTGGAACAAAGCGGAAAGCCGGTCTGCGTTTAGTCTAGAGAGCGCTTTCTGTACTAATAGAAGGAATGACCACGATACGCCAAATGATGCAATGGACATAAAGATTGGTCCTAAACCCCCAGCATATGCTTTTTTGAAGATCACCATGTAGTCCCAAACTCCTAGCAATATGCTCGTTTGAAGCTCCCATGCTCTGCTAGCTAGCCAACATTCAGCAATGCAATGATGAAGTTACCATACCTAAAGAAGTAGAAGTTCAAGTTTTACACGCACATCTGGCGCAGCACGTAAGATACATCATAGTATCAAATCAAGGCAGCATCTACAGAAACCATCCAAATTAGCATTCATCCACTGACTGTCATCTCAATATCATCTCGGGCTCTCCAAAGGTCCCAACTCCACAGGAGGAGTCAAATCAAAAGTCCCTACATTTCTCTGAAACCCCCCTGCCCCAACCCCTTCCTCCTCATCCCTCACCCTCCCATATCTCCCACTTCCAACCCCATTCACATCCCCCTGCCCGGCATACTCCCGCTCCCCCGTCATCCCCGAATAAGGCTCCTCACACCTCCCACTGCTCAACCGCGGCCAATACCGCCTATAACTCCAATAAGTAATCACCCACCCCATCACCGCGCCCACACAAACATCCTCCACGTCATGCCGGTAATCCATGCACCTGCTGATGGCAATCATCAACGCTCCCAGCAATGGACTGAGGCATAGCAATGCCTTCAGCAAGTCCCTCTTAACCAAAACTTTCTCTATCCCATCCATTACTCCCTCTGACGAAGAAGAAAAAACCCTGAACTGCCCACACCAAAAAAGCGCCAGGTATCCCAGTCCAGCAAACGCAAAACTCGAATGACCGCTCGGAAAACTGCGCCAGCCGTCGTGGAGAGTGTGATGGTCCGTTTGCGTGCAGACTTCTACCCCGACTAGCTTGTTGGGAGGCGTGTCGGGGTGCGGTTGGCACCGCGCGATCAAGTCGGGACGGGGGCGGCCGACCATGTTTTTGATGAGGTCGGTGAGGAAGGTGGTGAGGATTATGGAGGTTAGGAAGCCCAGAGTGGTCAGGTGGTGGATGTGCCGCGGGGAGGAGAGGAGGTAGTTTGTTAGAGTTAGGAGGGCCAGAGGGAGGAAGAGGGCGTAGGCGAAGAGGTGGGCTGGAGGCGGGAGGGGGTGGTTAGCTTGGTTAGACTGAGAAGAGGGGGGAATGGAGGGGGAAGGGGAGAAGGGGGAAGGGAGAAGGGGAGGAGGGGAGGGAGTGTAGACATAGACATACAAACAGGCACCCGCTCAACCTCAGCATGAGGAAAAGAAATGCGAATGTCGTTAATAGTAAATAATCGGTGGAAAGGCTCGACGAAGGCGGCGATAAAGATGTAGCCGACGAGGAGAAGGGAGAAGGCGACCCAGTCGGAGGTGTAGGATCTCTGAACACGTCCCAATGTATTAGCAACTACTCCCTACATCCAGAGGTGAACCGCATGAAGCCATCACGATATCACGTACCATCCACCACCTCGAAACGGACCCGATCAGGCCGTGCTTGGACTCGATAGACCCAAGGGAACCGGCCCTCGTCCTACTACTGTGAAGTGTAGAGGGGGCCATGTTGAGGGTGACTAGTCACCGCCTGCGAATGGACTTGAAGAGAGTGTATAGCATCGGGTTCTTTCTCCTGCCGAGCGAGCGAGGAGCCGGAAATGTGGTGTTCGCTTGGTCGTGGCTTGGCGAAACGGAATTTGAGCAAGCCAGCCTCGTGGTGTTGTCCTCTGTGTCGAGCGAACGGGTATCGTGTACCTCTACAGGAATTGGGTCGGGTGGTGGTGGTGAGGACGGGATGGAAATCGGGAACAAAAGTTGGATGGCACCCACCGAACCCGACGGGACAGCTAGCACCACCCGGGCCGCCCGCCCGTCGGCGTCCACTGTCAACCTAATTGCTTGTCCCCCAGCGGCTGTCGCGCTGCTGCCGCGTTCAATTTCAGCCCTGCTGCCCCCTGAATGCAAGGGACGCCCACGCACGTCAAATGTTACTTGCTGTGGGGACATCCCCAGTGCTGGTGGGGCTTGGTGGGACAGGGATGTTGACGACGACTCCTGAGACAAACTTTAACACCAACTTTCCCTTCAACTCGAGAGAGACACTCGAATACAATATCGACAGCGTCGGTCTTTGAGCTCTACGGATCTCTTACCCTTGCCGATGAAATTTCAATGATCAATATTTTGTATTCAGCAAGGGACTCCCCTCTTCAAAAGAACTCCTCAGAAGAAGTGTCCATCTTTGGCGTCGGTTTCTTCAAGTTGAAGAAATCACGAACAGTTGAAGATTCCCTTTTTACTAGAGCTACACTCCGCGCACGCCCAAAAACTCCCCGGGTACGCCCATTTTCTGAAGCACTGGAAGGCAAAGGAACCACATTCGCGCTTTTACCTCCAAAGCAACCTATAATGCAATTCTCTTCAGCCTACTCTAAGCTCCTATTACTTTTTTTCCCTTCAAAATAGTTTTCCTTAGTCGCATTTCGCAGTCCGACTCAAAGAAGGATGATAAGTATCCAAGGCGAAGTATGCCGTCCAGTACACATCCTCAATAAGGCTAAAAGGGTTAGACTAACGTTATATAGTCTTAATGAATAGATAGCAAAGCGTATATAGAAGACAAAAGACAATGCGAAAATCTTTGTTTCTTCAGTATTTTAAGGTTGTGTACTTGAAGAGCGTACCTAGGGAGTTTTTGGGCGTGCGTAGAGTGTACCTCTTTTGTTATCCAGGGCACAACTCCAGTGACCCTGCGTGAACCTGACCCTTTATATTAGAAAAAAAACTCAATATAATCACTTCAATAAAGCTCCCTTCCCACAATGTACTACTAGTCTCTCTCCCCAGGTCCAAAACGTCCCCAAGGGCAGACGTGAAGATATCTCTCAGAGTCATGGCAATTCATATAAATCCCACACCATCCACACCCCCATCATGGCCTCAGTTCACCAAGCAGACACAAACCCACCCAGCTCAACACCCGGCGTCTGGAGTTCATTCTTTCCATAATGATGTCCCGCTCACTTCTCTCTCTTGCCCTCCTGGCGTGGGCTCTACCCGTCCAAGTCCGAAGTATCCCCCACCAGCCTCCTTATCAGAACGGCAACTTCTACCCACCGGGACCACCACGGCCATTGCCATGCGGTGATCCAACCTCGACAGTAACAGTTACCGCTTCTTCTTCTTCTGCTGAGACTGTTACTGTGATGGCTTTGTCCTCGCCCTCGTCGTCATCTTCGAATGCGGGAGTGGGAGTGGTGACGGTTACTGTCACCGAAGCTGGACTTCGTGAGCCACCACCTTTTGCATCTCAGCCGGCTGAGATCCAGACGATCCAGACTGTTACGGTTACTACTCAACCTCGTCCTGAAGCCCGTCCTCCTCAACCGCAACCGCAACAGCAACCTCAACACGGATGGGCACCTGGGGCTGGGGCTGGCTGGGGTCATGGAGTCCCCGATCATGGTGGAGATCCGGCTTGAGGTCCAGAAAGAGGACCGCTGGTTCAGACAGTAACCGTTATTGAGCCTGCTGGTTCAGCATCAGCCCCCACGTCTACGATGGTCCCGGTTTCGGTGGTTACTGTCACTCGGTCAGCATCTGTTTTCAGCCGCCCACACAATGGTAACGGTTGGCCTCGACCAGACGATGGCTGGAGGCATTCGGATTGGGTGTCTTATCCCAGGCCTAGTGTTAGTGTCGGTGCTGATGGACTGAGTTTGGTGACGGTTACTGTTACCATGTCCGGTGGTGATAACCGCTGGAGGCCGGCACAGTCCTCGTGGTCTACTTCACCCTTCTGGTCAACGTCAACTTCAACATCGACATCGACATCGACATCGTGGGAAAGACCAGCAACCACGTGTACCAGACCTTCGGATCCTTGGGCTGATCACAACGACCCGCCGACTTGGCCCAAGCCCCAATGGCCTCATTTTGACCCTCATCCCTATCCTCCGAGTCATCCTGATCCAAGGCCGAACTGGCAGCCCAACACGACGGTCTCGGTTCCTGTGGAGGTGCAGAGCGTATCACTTCCGTGCTCGACTTCGACTTCAATCTCAACGTCTGCTTGGACAATGACTACTTCGACTCACGTCCACAGCTCAAATGAGCCAACGCCTTGCACAACCACCACTACTTCCACCACCGCTTCGTCAACTTCGACCCCTTGTACTTCACCCTCCTCCACAATTGCGATTCCTCCAACCACCTGGCAGCGACCGAAGTGGTCAACCATCACCACCCGCTGCTCATCAAACTCCACCTCTTCCACTGCCACTTCCACTTCCACCTCCACCTCAACCTCGCCATGCTCATCCTCTCACTCCACGTCAACCACCTCCCTCACAGAATGGAGCTCCAACATCATCACCACTCACACCATCCCCGACCCTCCGGCAACACTAACAGTCTCACTTGCCCACGCCTCCTCTCCACCAGCTCACGATTCAACCTGGGGATGGGGCTGGGGTCATGACTCCCACCCTCATCCCAACTCAGACCCTGAGTCAAGCTCGAACTCGAACTCGAAACACGAGGATCAAACCAACCAGCATGACGAACAAAATCTCAATGAGGGGAAGAAGAGCAATAATGAGGAACAGGAACAGGGAAAGCAACAACAACAAAAGGAGGGTGATACTAGCCTCCTAGATATAGACCTCGACCTCGACCTCGACCTCGACCTTACCGTTGGTTGAGTGAGGTCCGTCCGAGGTGGGCTCCGAGGCGGGCGGGCGTGAAGGTCCGAGGCGGGCGTGAATCATGAAGCATGAAGCGACACTTACAACAACAACAACAACAACACATATGCGGCTGCCCTGCGGCCTGGTATACCTATATATGGGTTTTGATTGCGATTGGTGTTGGGTTCAGGTTGCATACCTTAGGTACCGCTCGCTGCTGGATGGTAGTGGTGCAGCGTGTCGGCCCCGGGGTGTGAAAGAATAAAACGCAAATGCAATGCAATGCACGGCGGCGTCCAAAAACAAACAAACAAACAAACAAACAAACAAACAACACGTATTCCCGTCATTGCATTTTATTTTTCACACCGCACATGCACAGCCTGTGGTGCTCCTGCTGCCGGCCCTGCTGGTCCTGCTGGTGCTACTGCTTCCACTATGTACTGCAGCTGCACCCCCGGGCCGCGCGGTGGGGAAATTTCGTCTGCACCTTTCGGAGACAGTGGCCCGGGGCGGGGGGCACGCGGTCGGGTGGAGGACCCAACGTCGGTCGTGCTTAACCTTGCTAACTGCGTAAAGGACACTCGAGGTTTCTGGGTTTTCACTTCCCTTTTTTGTCAGTTCTCTCAGTTTTCCATGTTGGAGGAAGGGTTTTTACATACGTGGGTGTATAAGTACCATGGATCTTCGAGGAGGATGGGAGTAATGTTTCGATGGGGTATACAACAAGTCGACCGGCTCGACTTGATCACTCACTTAGATAACGCAATGTTAGTACCTAGTACAGAAAGAAGTTTGTTCAGAAAACCATAAACTTGCTATGTAAAACCTGTTGCCTGTTCAAACTAAGTAGGTAACGATAGCTGAAACTGATTAAAAAGGCAGAAATGGAAAGAACATCAGGACCAAATGTGTACGCTCTGCCACCTCACGCACCAACGCCATCATTATAGATCACCACATCAGTGACTGCCACCATGATCCGTTCCTTTAACTTTTAGATGATTGCCTTTCCTCCTGTTCCCGCTGCTTCTTCTGCTCCCAAGTGTTCGCGTCCCCCCTGAGAGTTCGCTTGCGCTTGTGAGTTCGCTTTGTTAATGATGAACCGCCATTCCATTCCAATACCCGTTTAAAATAGGATGGACTACTATTAATAATGAAAGTGCAGACACGCGAACGGAAGGTGTGTAAAAAGATTTGATATGACGCTCATGTACGAATGGGCAAATATACCCTACCCTCCCTGGCTTTGGCTTGGATTTCCCCCCCTGCTTTTATTCGGACGAATTAGAAGGGCAAAACTGAAAGAGGAAAGACGCGGCTGGTGTACGTAAATATCCGATCGACCGATCGAATGCCATCATTGAGACTAATATGCGAAACAAGAAATTGACATGCTAAGGCCGAAAAACAAGAGAAAAAAGGTACAAAGAGAAATATGAAGAGAGAAAACGTCCCGTGGAAAAACCTTTGTGAGAATGGCCGGGCTCCCAACACCTTGAAATGCTGATGATTGACGTGCGATATTCCGTGCAACGCGTGTGTTCCCTGACTCCGTTCGCTTTGTTTCTCCCATTTGCCCTTGTGTGGTTTCCATTTCATATCCCATATACACCTAACAAGTCATCGAAAATGATCATGACCTAAAAAGAAAATTTTGCCTGTAGCGTCCAAGGCGACCCAGGCAAGGGTTAGCCTAGGCTTTAGCGTCCGAAGACGAGCAGTGGGCGTCCAGCTGCCCAAGAAATTACTCTTGCGCGCGCCGACCTTTCCACTGTATTGTTCCTCCCTTTCCGCTGGATTGTTGATGAAGGGGGGTTTTATGTTGAGGGTGCCGCCATGCCGTTGACAGGCTGATTGTACGAAAGCCAAGCTTGAGTCCATGCTTTCGTAACCGCTGTCATCGCCGATGTCGTTTACCAATACCGCTGAAAGCTCGTCCAGTGTGCATGATCATTCGCCTTCTGCAAGCAAAAGTTGTTGGACTTCTGCCTCATTAAGGAGCTTGCGCTTGCCGAGTTCCTCGGGCGGAGCTCCGTCTCGGACAGCCCCAAAATCAAGAATCTAAACACATTCGAGTCAGCTCATGTCCGCGTCCGGCGTTATGCCGCTGATAAGGAGGTTGGTACATACCTCGACATAAGTCAAATTGCCACGCTGCACCGCTGCAACGCACCGCCTTTCGTCAAACTTTACTTGCCAGACCCCGCTAAGATCTGTCAAGAGGTCCTGCATGCATTCGCCGGTTTGAACATCCCACATTTTGACGGTTTTCTCACTTCCAGAGATAACCTTTCGGCCATCATGTTGGAAGCACGTGATCGCTCCGGTGTGAGCCATGAGGGTGTGCTTACACTTTCCGGTCTCGGGGTCCCATATGCGCAGCGTGCTGTCCGCCGCAGCTGAGACCAACTTTTCGTCACGCAAGTCGAGAAGTCCGACCAGCAAGCTGTGCCCTTCCAAGGTGTACAAGCATGCACCGGTGTCGAGATCCCAAATCTTGACGAAACTGTCCATCGATCCGGAAATGCACCGGTTCCGCTTGTGATCCAAAACCACCGAGTAAACCTTTTGATTGTGGCCGGACAGAACATGGAGTTGCTGGCCCGTGCTGATTCGCCAGACACGCACGGTGCTATCGTAGCTGCCCGAAACGAGAATATCCCCGTGAGCCGAAATGGACCTGACAGAGTGCGCGTGTCCGGAAAGAATACGGACAAAATACGGGCAGTTTTCTTCATTAGCCGCAGGTCCGTTCATAATGTAGCGGCGAGAACCCGGCTCTGGAAGGCGCCAAACGCGCAGCTGGCTATCCCTAGAACCGGTAATGATCAAGGGCTTCTCCGGCATCATGACCGGCTCGCCGTTTTTCACTTCCCCGGTCTCCGCCGGCATGAGGATTTGCAGACAACGGACGGTGGACGTATGTCCATAGAATGTTTGAGTGCAAATACCCTTTTGGATATCCCAGACACGGACAGACCGATCGGTACTACCCGACACCAGGGTGTTTCCGACGTATTGGAGAGCCCAGACTCCGCCTTCGTGGCCCTCGAGTTTCGTACGCAACTTGCCGGTTTTGGTATCGTAGACATGGATCAGCGTGTCGTCACTACCGGTGATGATTTTGTCCTCGTCGAACTGCAGGCATGTTATGACATGTCGAGGGTGCGCCGCAAAGGCAACGTGACTGGGCCTAACCTTCCCGCTGGTCCAGTTTTGGCGAATCATGTAGTGTCTCCTGTACAGAGACTTGTAAAGGTGAAGCCGACGTAGGCTTGGAAGCCCAATCTGGGGGTCTGGAACGGCCACAGCTGCGGCATTAGCGGCTGACATGGGACCCTCCGACCTGTGTGTCTGGTGAGACCTTTCTCTGAAATCCTGGAAGCTGACACGGCGCTTGGATCTTTCAGTGTTCGTGTGGCCTGCGTTACGCTTACGCTTCGAAGACCTTATCTTGGGGGTAGGGCTGGAGTCGGCTTTATCTGATTTCTCAGACATGACTGCGGACTTGAACAGTTCCGACTCGCTTGATGTCAGTCTGGAATGCTGGCTCAGGTCGACCTCGCCTTCCAACGCGCCAACGGGATCCTGCCAGCCCCACCCTTGAGCGATGGCCTTTTGAAGTTCGCCAGGAGCAAGTTGAAAGCCATCCCGATCAAACAGCTCCTTCCAACCTGTCTCGTTGCTATCCACGATATTGCGCCACTGTTTTGATACTTGTGCTGCCCGGCAAAGATCGCGGTGATCCAGGTAGGAGAGAATATGGAGACTGAGTTCGGTAGGAAGACGTCGGAAGAAATCACACTTCAAGGCTGGGTTGACAACATCAGCAACCGCCTGAAGAGTCTTCCTGGGGCACCGACGCAAAAGTTGATATATCATCCAAGACTTCATTTGAGGAGTCATGGCATCAAAGCTGTCGATCATGATGTCGGGCTTCATCAGGGCATGCTGATAGGCTCCGTCCAACTGAGACGGGGAGATGGTAGGTGATAGAGCAAGCGAGTCATCGACCATCTCAGCGTCCGCATCGCCGCTTCTTTGAGTCTCGTCTAGCCACTGACTCGGGTCGCCACGGCCAAAAGCATTAGTAGAGGCTGTGACCTCGTCATCGGCACCCTCGTCATCCGAAGGAACTAGCTGTAGCTGAGCCGCAGCAAGCGTAGGCGATAGGCGCGGACTAGGCAAACTGGCGTCTTGTGCAGCTACTGCACTAATGGCGTGGCTCGCGTGCAGTCCCCTAACCGTTTGTTGAAGAGGCTCATCATAATCGGCAACGGGCTGAAGTTCGGCGTCCGTAACGGGGGGCGTGGCAACCGCGCTGAAGACGGTCTGAGTCTCGCTTCCAGCCTGGCTCTCTGCGTCATCATAAGCGGTTGACTGGCTTGTCTCAGCTTCCGTGGTGTTTGGAAGATGAAGCGGCGGGGCATCATGATCAAAGTCACCGCTAACCCTTTCCGCCTCATCAGGTGTTGCCAAATAATCTGTATTCATCCGGGGAGAGCGTTGAAAGCGTTGCCCTTTTGCTAGTGCACGACGAAAAAGCTCATTAGAGTCGGAAATAAGCACGGCAGGTCCCGCCATGGTTCTCGGCAAGGGGCTGTTGTTGAGAGACTCGAACCGACTGCTAGATCTTCGAGGCCGTTTGGGCTGCGGGCGTCGCTGGATAAACGAAGGGGTAAAAGAACCACCACTTTCGACTGCGGGCTCCTCGGTATAGTCAATACTTTCTAACCGATGCTGAGAGGAGATTCCATCGGCTCCCGAGCCGCCAAGCGAAGACCATATCTGACTGTTGTTCTGAGATCCTTCAGGAATAGTATATGTGGACGAGAAAATTTTCAGGAACATGGGCGTCGGGTGTGCAGCGAGCGGGTATTCTTTGGGGTCGAGCATTTGTGGTTCTGGGATCGGGATGGGAGAATACATTTTTTTTGTAGTCGTTGTAGTCGTGATCGTCTTCGTCTCTATGTATTGCTGGGAAAGCCTGAGGGCACGCGTTTTCGGACCATCTTCTTCCGCCCACGTCATCGAGACCCGCTGCTTCGATCGTTGTGGGTGATCCGCGATGGTCTTTTGGGTAGGTGTAGGAGAACTCATGTCTGCAGGTTGACCATCAAACCCGAAAGGCATCGTTTGTCGACGTCGCGCCAACGTGAGTTGTTGTCAAAAGGAGTCGATCGAAACGACGAACGGAAAAGTTGATTATCGGCCGGTAAAAAAAGCGAAGTCCGGGGTGCGCTAAATAGGCTGAGGATGAGGACCCTGAGGGGCACAAAGAGGATTCCTGCTCAACAAGGTGAATGCCTGATTCGGACTGTATCGGTGATGCTGGTCGTGGGCTTCCAACGCGTTCCAAGTCGCGGCTGCGTGGGTGGTCGCCACACGCGTGTTGTCCGTGATAATATCCCCCTTGCGCGATAGCAAGCAAGCAGATGTTAAAGTGTCAAATGCCACGAAGGCATGGCGTGCCGCAACCGACGTGTAGGTAGGGTTGGCGTTGACGTTGCCGTTGCTGACGTTGGCAGGAAAGGGTCTGTTCGCGCGTGTCTGTGTCGGGTCGGGTCCGAGTTTAAGTGGTTGTGCAGCGCAGCCCTGTCGAGTTAAAAGAGGAAGGGCAAGGGAAGAAATGGCGTGGGCCGGACTGGATGTTTGGAATTTGAAATGCGTTCGAGTCCCTGGCACAGGGAAGGAAGGGGTCGGCGGAATGACCAAGCGAGTTTTTGATGGATTTTGGGACGGAGGCAGCGGACGGGATGGATGCCTGGGGAACGGGGGGACGGGGCGTTGAGCGGCGGCAGGGGCGAAAGGCGAACAACAAGTGGGAGTGTGTTTTAAGTGTGTTGGCTCAAGGTTGGACGGGCACAAAGTTCTTTAAACCTACTTGAAGTAGACTCCGGGACTGAACTCAGGACTGCCTGGTGGACTGGAGGACGGGGAAACGGGGATGACAGCAGAGGCACGGACAGTGGAGGCGGGATTCTGATCTGGGCTTATGGCCGATTTATGTCGAATCTGCCAGGTGGGATCGTTGGATATCGGTAGCTCGGTGGCTTTGAATGGGGGGTATTCGGTGACCACCGTGCGGTACATATTTAAATGCTGGGAGGGAAGTGACAACGGTCCAGGCAGGTGCGATCGGAGGGCAGCGAGGGCAGGTACCACACGATTTACAGCACGATATCCTAGGGTGGAGTGGGACTGAAGGCTGTTCGAACGACGGGAACCTGGGCCTGGACAGGGGCAGTAGCGTGACTGCTGAAAAAGTCAAGCAAAAGCTGAGGTTGGAGATCGAAGGACTGTCACTCCTGCCAAATATTTATATCTTACAGCACCTTCAGCACGGGCACGGAGATGTAGTGGCATAACCGGAATCCGACTTATAAATGTACCTTATGTACGAGACGATACGAAGATGCACTTCAGAATATAAACATGCATATACGCAAGTGGGAATCGCCCCAGGGCATATGAACTGCGCGGATATGTCGGTGTTGGTGACTTTTATCCAGCCAAGAGATGGGACTGAGTCTGACCAGCAGAGCTGACAAACACTCACAAGTCCACAGCTGATGGAAGAAAAGGGCAGGAGTCGGAGGTAAACTGTCCACCTGTCCTTCTTTTTTTGTGCATAGGGCCTTAGGTACATGCATGGTCTGGACCTTCCGTCTGCAACTGTATGTGTGTATACCGTACCTGCCTCTACTCCTCTACTGCCTACCTCCGGAGTCTACTTGAGCAAGGTATGTAAACCTATCGCAATCATTATTTCATTTATTCTCCGGCTTCCTTCAGTTCTGGGGTGGTTTATGCTGATGTGATGCGCAGGTGGAAGAACATGCTGCATGTCAGGTCTTGTCAGCAGGTCTTGCATGCCATCTGGCGACAGCTGCATCCCGATTCCCGATCGCTGCGACCAGGGAGTGAACCACTGAACTTGCAGTTCTTTTGACTTGTTCTTGTTCTTGGTCACTCGACCTTTGCCTGCCAGGCAACGATGCACCACTCACACTCTTCAACTCTCAGAGACACGAGGTTGGCAGAGTGAATTCTTAAATGTCCCGCATCGATCCATGCCCTCTCCTCCAGCAAGAGTACACTTTTTGACGAGCAACTGTCACCGCTGCCATCGCGATCCAGCCAACATCAGTGATGAACCACCACAACCTACCTAGCCGCTGGCTGGCATGAGCGGAGCCATCTTCCTTCGATAGTTCTGTTGTTATCCGGGCCACGACACATCACGATACGTCACTGAGTCCAAGCCCTTTTGTCCATGTCATCCTTGACTTGTTCGATGGAGTTCCTAGAATACAGATCATCAGCTTCGTCGACTCGCCCTGGGTGACAGCGTGCACATAGACCTTGGCATGCTTTGTCAATCTGCCAACAACGACTTGGGACTTGACTCGGCCCGGTGACACTTTTCACAGTCCAACTATCCAACTCCAGTCAGGCCATCATTTCAGGGGCAGCCTAATGCCACACCGTCAGCCACAGATTGTCATCACCACTCAGCCTTGACTCCTGGACTCTGGAGACGTATCGACGGCTTTGGTGTGGGTCACTCGGGCCCCCTTTTGCCGACCTGCCCTTTCGCGGTGTCGATTATCTCACTTACAGTCTTGGCGCTTTCTTCTTCCTCGTCTTGCCAAGTCCCAGGTACTCCAGATTCTGTCGAACCAGGGGTACTTCGAGCAACATCAACTCTGCAATAACGGCAACGGATCTACGAAACGCCGTGCGCTCAAATGGGGGGTTTTTGCTCTGTTTTGCCTCAAATCTCATTGCGGCGGCTTCAATGCGGCGTTTTGTAAGTTCATGTTGGAGAATGTTGTGTCTGGTTTTAAGGTTTGCACGGACCGCTTTTGCCCAGACTTGTAAGCGGTATAAGCGCCTCACCTTTTGCTGACCTGCCGCCTCGCTTCTTGCTTTTGCCAGCTGGATGACATCCTGGCAACCAGGTTTTCTGTTGGTTCAAGCGCCCTACCGACTTCCCAAACTGAAGAGTCCAGTTTGCACACGCTCGACTCGACGTGTTTGCTCAAAATGTATGTATGCCCGATCACCATGATTTACCACCTATGGGTGCATTATCAGCGGTGACGCAGCAAGAAGCCTCAAGACCTTGGTGACGAGTCCGAGGCTGTTGGGAGGTCTTCGGGGCAGCTACCCATGCCTTTCCATGTGCGCATCGAACAACACTCGTAAGTTTAGCACAGGAACAGTGCTGTATCAATACAGTAGAACCACAACGCTGCGAGGCCTTGGCATTGAAAAACCAGCTTTCGATACACAGAAATTCATGTCCGGAGGCGAGAGGCTGTGGCATGGCATCGGACAATCCGGGTTGCGTCGCTCTAACAAACACCTGGGTGGGCGACGAGTAGGGGAATATAAATCTGGCCCTTTCTAGGCTTGGGAGTCATTCCCTGTATTCTTCTTGCAACTACACGTCCGAACCACTACTTGGAATCATGGCTTTGTTCGTCGAATAATTGTTGCACTACTTGTATTTTACGGGATGCCAAATTAGCCAAATTACAGAGGTCTCGGTCAATCGAGAGACATCAGATCTGAACCAAGACTTCCAACTAATATGTCGATCTGGGGTATATGATGTGATCCCCTTGCCCAAACCAACCATTCCAGGAATTATTGAAATGCTGCAGCAATCTATTTTCGCTGGCCATGTCACAGAGTGTCGAGGGTTCATGGGTGTTCTACTTCCAAAACATCCGTGTCTCAAGATATGCTCGCATTCATCTCTAACCCGACTTCGACTTGTCATTCCTTCCTTCTCCAAACGAACTTGCTAATACAGACATGGACATAGGACGGACTGCGCGAGGATAAAGTACGGGAGGCTGGAGATGTTAGTGAATGAATGTGGCGTTGAACATTGGCATACAACACTCGCGGTAGATTTACATCCACAGAAAACAATATCACAAACATACTCAACGGAGCTCGGTGTCGCGATGGCTTCACAGTTCATTTATCAGTGGTATAACAAAAGTGATGGACATCGGATGGCTGCACACAGGCCGTGGTTGAGATCGAGTGCACTGGAGAGCTCCTTCCATTTTTTTCTCCTCATTTCCTGTGCACCATTCGCACCTTCCAATCTCCAATCTCGAATATTTCCACCGCTTTCTCTGTGCTCTTTCCAACATTGAAGTTGACTCGCTGAAATTCCAAGCAATCTCGCACAAACGTTTTCTCCTTTCCCTTCTCTCGAAGCCACCTGCATCATGACCGACATCGCACATCCCTCAATTCTTGAGGCCCCTTGATCGACCATCGCCGACGTTTCTTGATCGTGTAACTTTGTTGTCATTTCGACATGCCGAATCCCCAGACGTATGGAGCTCGTGGATCGTGGAAGCGCGACTTCCAGCTGTGCAAGACCGTGTTTGTGGCTGCCGTGAGTGCCGTCCTCTTCCTTGTCCACTGCGCCAGAAAATTTGACCTCTTGATATGTTGCGGCAACTAAGACCCTTTATAGATCAGCCAGATACTATATGCTCGGTATGAACCATTGCCGACTTTGGTCGTGGCTTCAAGCACTCTTCCGCTTCGTGGAATTACTGACCATTTTCAGACGCGCTTTCCCACCGGCCTTCTTCCATGTCTTACCCCTGAGTGACATTGTCTCAAAGACGTTTGAAGAAGCCATGGCCTCAAGATCAGGCATACCGACTTTCGACGGAGAAATCTTGAGGGAACAATCGACCACTGTATTCCTGCACCAGGACGTCGACTACTCTCTCACTCGCTTCTTGGACATCCTGGTTAGGACCAGTCACCTTCCACACCGACCCCATATACGGTATCACTAACCTTGTGCTGGACTAGACTAACGACATATTTTCCGTTCTCGAAACCGAACATTTGGTCAAATTCCGTATCAGCTTCTTGAGATCAACAACTTGGGATGAAGACTGCTTGATCGAGTTCTACACTTTGTCGTTCAAGTACCACCCTGACGGAAAATGTGGAATCGATATCTGGAGAGCAGGCATCGGGGAGTATCACATATCCGACAGCAACTTCAAGCTCTGGAATCTGGGTGACTATCTGAGCCGGCTTCCCTCTCTCGATGGTAAGTAGTACAGCTATCATTGCGCACCCAACCCAGCTGCAGTATACGCCGCATGCATCCCAGACACTCTTGGCTACACTACCAACGGCAAAACCCGGTATCAAGATTGCAACTGACTTGCTTTTTACAGGACCTCTGTATTGGGCTATGGCCTTCCACGCAAATGAACTCCCGGATATTCCCACCATTGGTGTCTGGAAATTTGACCGTACCGAGTTCGACGAGGCACATCTCAAGCTTCAACAGAAAGAGGGATACCGTTATGACCTGATCGCCAAGCTGGAGTATGCAGACCCTTTCAGTTCTATTGTTCCCTGCGCTAACCCTCGGATAGGATAGAACCACTTCGACCAGATGCTCAACTAATCGAGAGCGTACCTGCCGCTCCTGTCAGTCAGAGCACTAACAACCATAAGCCGGCTTCTCCCTCTTCGCAACTTGACACTACACCACAGGAGCTTGAAGCCCCAAAACCCAAGAAACAGGCAAACACCAAACGCAAAGCGGTCCAAGAACCATTGCGGGCCATCAACACACGGCAGAGAACATTGCGAGCCCAAGAAACAGAAAAGGTGAACCAGCCACCGAAAGCAAAAGAGACCAAAGATGGACACAAAGCTTCCCCAGTTCAGAACCAAGGGTCACAAGGCAAAGCCACAGCAAAGGCTACTCAAAAGAAGGCAACCCGGCCAAGCGCAAAGAAGTCGAACGTGAAAGCGAAACAAGTGACAAAGAGGGCACAAAAGCCAGCCTCGACACAGAAGCAGGCCCCAACCCCAAGACCTCCCAGCACTCAAAAGAGAAAGCCAAAGCGTCCCTTGGTAAGTCAAGCAAAGATCCCATGACCAAAGGTCCAGAGACATGGACCGTGGCTAATGTCGTGCAGCAAGTCTACGAAGACGTGACATCCAATCTGCCTGAAACCCAAGAGGTTGTACGCGAGAGTCAGACACAGCAAAGTCAACTGTCCCGAACGAGAAGCAGCAAGAGACTTGCAGCAAATGACGGCGGTCCGGTAGGAGGCAATGTCTCGAACACGAGGGCCAAAAGGGCGAAAGCCGCTCATCCTCCTCATCCCGCACGTATGCCTTCCACACCGGACGCCCAAGCTGTGTCCGACTTCCTGGAGAGCATCGATGAGAATCATCTTCTGGATAGTTCCCCGGATGCGCAGCGAGGTCCTCCGTCCTTCACTGTTACACCCGCCTTCCTGCGACCAGATCCGGCCCCAGAAGAAATGGAGAACGCGACTCCCGGTGACGAACACATCGGCGATAGCTTGGTGGATGACCCCAACAACAGATATCCGCCAACCGACATGTCGTTCGATTTCCAGCCATTGCAGACGTCGCAGACTGAGAAGATGTTCCCGGGTATTCTTGACAGTGAGGATGAGGACAGCCCGATTGTGAGGCTGATCAGCAGACGACAGAGTGGCCTCGCCTGAGGATATGAGGGAATGAACCCGGTAGTTTCTTGATAGGTGGTATTGATGATGATGAATAAGTATATATAGCTAGGAGGGCCCATGGTCTTCCAGGCCTACTCTCCATGTAGGGGTTTTTAAGTGGATAGGTCGAGATAAAGATAGAAAGATGTAGTTACTGTCGCTGTCCGCTAGCAGTCCGGCATCTTGTACGTATCTAACGGATCCGAGGTCCAAAGAGTAAGAAATGCAGAATGTTACCATTACTATTGAGCTCTTCTCTGGCCATGAAAGAAAGTGTGCTCCGACTGGACTATCTGGCTGTAGCTGCTCGGCATTTAAAGCAACGAGATACAGTAAGTCTGATGGTAGACAGCCATGAATCGGCTTTTGCATTAGTTCTTTTTGATTAAGTCGAAGCAGCTCTGGCTTCGGTGGTATCTCGTCATCCATCAATCCTTCCGCGTCATATCTTTTGACTCTCGCACGTTCATCACTTTACATGATAACCTCGTTGGCAACATCCTGTAGTAGTCATGTTAGCAAACCTTCGTAGTAAACCAAGTATTCGATCAGCAAAACTCACCCTCTTCAGCTCCTTGAAAGGCAAGCACACGCAGTTCTGCACGCGCACCTCATCACCAACCGCACACTCCTTGCCCAAAATCGTAATGGCCTGCACCTTGACGCCATTCTTGACGATGCTCGTCGTATGGCTCGTCACCGGCGTCGGGGTACCCTCGACACGGGCCCATGCGCCCACGCGGCTGTTCCAGCCGATGATCGAGTACAAGACGCACGCGTCGTGCTTGATCTCGGAATCCTCCAACACAATACTCTCCTTGACACGGGCACCAGCCCCGACCACGGCGCGGGGACCGATGCTGACATTGGGACCCAACTTGGCTGTGGGGTCGACGCGGGCCGTAGGGTGGATGAACACGGGCGCGATGATGTGGTTCGGCTGAGGCTGGGCCAGCTCCGTAGAACCGCTCTGCCACGCGTTCTGCAGGTACAAAGCGTTGGCGGGGATGGCGGAACCGGCCGTCTTGATCTGCCGCCAGAAATCCTGGGTTTCGTAGACGAAGAATTGCTTGCTATCGGCCATGTCGGAGAGGATGTCCTGCTCGAGGCGGATGACTTCGGAGCGCTTCTCGGATTCCTCGTCGTCTTCGTCGGCGGGCTGCTGGGCGAAGAAGGAACTCTCCATGTTCTCGGCGGACGGGTAGCGGATCAAACGGTTGGGTCTATCGGTGCGGCGCTTGATGGCCGTGCGGATCGAAGGGAAGATGGCTTCCGTGGCGAAGAGGTACACGCCGCAGTTGATCAAGTTGGAAATATGGCTCTCGGGCTTCTCGACGTAGTGCAGCACGCGGCGCGTGTGCGCATCGGACACGATGCAGCCGAAGTTGGTCGCCGCGTCTTCGGACACGCGGGTGCCCATGATGACGGCCTCGGCGTCTTTTTCTTCGAAGAGGCGGAGCATTTCGCCCAACGGGAAAGAGCAGCACACGTCGCTGTTGAGGACAAACAAGCGTTCGGGGCGCCCCTTAAGGATGATGTCCCGGAAGTGGTAGAGGCCGCCGGCGGTGCCCAGGGCTTGGTACTCCCGCAGGTACTTGATGGTCAGCTGGGGAAATTCGTGGGCGGCATCCTTGATGAAGTCCCGGAAGACGGACTCGTCGTAGTAGCCGATCAGGTAGACTTCGTGGATCGAGGGGACTTTGGCGACGGCGGTTAGGCAGTGCCAGATGATGGGGTGGCCGGCGACGTCGAAGAGGGGCTGGTTGTTGTCGGTGAAGTTAGCGAATTGGATATAGACAATTCCGGAGGAGAGTTCATTGGTGTTATTGTTGACTTACCTTGGGGACATCGAGGGAAAGGGGTCTGAAGCGAGTACCGCGCGAGGCACCTCCGACCTAGAAATTGGTTATAGATGTCAACATTCCATGCTTGTTGTCTCGCATAGAAGCTACCTCTACCACAATGACTACACGACTCAAGGGTGGAGGAGGTTCCCGTAGTGTAGTTCAAGGAGGTCTGGAACTACTCACCAGGATGACGGCCTTGGTTGCGCCGCCAGCGGCCCCGTTGGCCTTGGTGTGGTAAGGGACCTGGAGAGACATGTTGTGGTTTGGGTTCCCAGATGTGATGTCAGTCGTTACTTTGGGATAAGAAGAGATGTAAAAAGAGAAGAAGAAAAAAAGGCGAAGAGATCAACAAGTGTTTAATGAAGACGGGATGTCGTACGCCCGCTTGTGTGGTGCTGCGGTCAATGGTGTAACTGGCCTGCTTCTAGAGGACACCAGGACAGGTCCACTGCTACACAACGAAGAGCTCACATTAGCTCCATCCCCAAATCCCCTGAAACCCGGTCTCACGCGCGGTGCCTGCCCCACGTGAACGCCCAACTCTGTTTTGGAGGACAGGGGCAATGGGCACGGCCTCGAACTGGCGCTGCAGATTGGTTCCTTCCCCACTTTGTGCTCTATAGTGGGGCCCCGAGTGTTGCGGCCGGCAACGTGCTCAAATTCGAACGGTAGGAGTTCAGTTGTTCAAGTCCCGGCAGGCAGTGGCAGGAAGACATCAGCATTGACGGCTCCCAAGCTTCAAATCAAGATCAAATCAACACCACTTGAGATGTCCTACACAAATCCTTTGTTCAATCCCTTGATACTGGTACTTTCTCCATGTGATGCAAGATGTGTTTGCTATCTTTCCATTTCCGTCCAGACGTACAGTGGTTCAGTGTCCAAACGGTCTCCCTCATTGGACCGTCACCCAAAGATACCCTGATACAGGCAGACCAGGGTTGGCCAGACTCGCCGGGGTCGCGTAAAGTGGCAGATTTCAAAGTCGCGACGAACACGCGTTTGCTACCATTGGAGGGGGACCTCGACACTCGGCAACAAATCAACCAACGTCACCACTCCCCGCCTGAAATTGCTGTAGCAACCGTGAAAGGGGAAACACCCATTGTTTGCAAAGTGCAAGGACCGTTCTACATCGGACGGGATTGAATAAGCCCCTTATCGAATCTCTGATATCCGTTTTCCTTGCAACACTCGACCTCACTTCCTCCCTCCACCTTACTTCCTCCTCACCAAGATCGAATCTGTTAACGCTGTCTCACACCTACCCCGCTTTCCTTAGCAGTGCCTAGCACCAATAGGAGCCGGACCTGAGACCTGCCTCTCTCATCCTCTCGTCGTCGAGATTCGACTGCTGCCTCTTTTCTTTTTTCTCCCATCTACCCCTCCATCTTATCTGGTCGTGGGAAATATTTCCCATCTTCTCTCACCAAATACCCAACCCACATCTCCACCATCTTTCACCACAATACTCCTCTATCCAGAGCTTCACTCATACCTGTCTGGATGCCCTCATATCTCGTCACTGTAATCATCACTCCCTTGTTGTCACCAACAGATAATCATCACGAACTGGGTTCGTCGGTGGTGTAATCGGCTTCAGCTGGATCTGAGGTTTTCATGATTCCTTGCTGAATCGCATTTCACAGGGTGAGTCCAGTGTTTGTCATGGTAAGTTTACAAAGTTCACTTTCACCTTTTCCTGCCTCACTTGCTGCTTTACTCTTCCTTTTCTGACAACAATATTCTACACATTTTACAGACTCAGACGAACATGCGCCGCGCAAATCAGCATGCCCGCATCAAGCGGGAACCTGGTTTCCAACCTCCCATGACGAACCCGCGTCACGCTAGAGTTGACGAGGACGACAACATGACGGTGGACTTTGCACCATCAGAAGTTGAGAGACGCATGCAGCGGTCAGATGCCCGTAAGTCAAGTCCAGATCCCCTCATTTATTCTGTGATAACCAACTGACAACTTTGTCACAGCTAGCGTGGACACCAGACTTGCGCCTGGCGCGTCAGTCATTGGCGACATGGAGGTCGACGGTGAAGACCAGGGTGATGAATGCATGCTGATGGAAGTGAAGACCAAGGCCGAATTCTTGGAGCAGGACCTGCCGACACCCAGGAGCTGCGTCAATATGGATCGGTCCTTTATCGGCCCCGGCCAGGCACTCAAGGATTTTGGCCAAGAACTCAAGGATATCAACGATGCCTTGGGCGAACTCCAAGCCAGGGGAATTCAACATGTCGTCAGTCTGCCAGAGCTTGTTCTTGTCGGCGATCAATCCTCCGGAAAATCCAGTTTGATGTCAGCCATTGCTGGTCTCAGTCTTCCCAGGAGCAGTGGTACTTGCACCAGATGCCCCATCCACATTCGCATCTCACGAGCCGACGAATGGTCTTGCCGAGTGTTTCTCAAGGAGGACTATGCCTTTGTCCCGCGCAGCCATCCTATCACTCTCCAGGATGTCACCGATCGCGACAGGTTCCCGCCCTGGGTAAAGCTGGACCCAAGTCGACAGACTCGCAAGGAATTCAAGACGATTCGGGACCGCTTCGATGCCGAGGAAATCGAGACTCTCCTCCGTTGCGCACAGGTCGCCATTTTAAACCCCAGCACCCCTTACCGCTTTTTCGTCCCTCGCCTGAAAAACGAGAGTGGACAATCTGACGCCGCTCGCCGCGAGCATTTGGATCGAATCAAGGAAAAGGAGGCTCACGGAGAGGCCCAGTTCTCCCCCAATACCGTTGCTCTCGAGGTGAAAGGCCCCGATCTGGCTGACCTCAACTTTTACGACCTTCCCGGCGTCTTCATCACCGCCAAGCGCCCCGAGGACAGATTCCTAGAGCGAGTCGTTCGCAACCTCACGTGCGAGTATATTTCCCGCCAAAATGCCATCATTCTTTGGGCTGTACCAATGAACCAAGACGCCGAAAACAGCTTCGCCTTCAAACTCATCCAAGAGATGAACGCAGAAAATCGCTGCGTTGGCGTCATGACGAAGGCGGATCTTCTGCCTAGGGAGATGAACGGCTTCTCCTCTTGGCTCTCGATGCTGAACGAGCAAGCTCATCACACAGGCTTGGGATACTTCATTACTTCTCGCCAAGGTAGTGACTTGGACGAGCAGAACAAATTCGAAGAGGCCTTCTTCAATAGGACTGCGGACTCAGCGACTATGGGCCAATGGCCTGAAATTTTCGAGAAATACCGTGATAGGTGTGGTATCGAGAAGTTGAAGGAGTTCTTGTCTATCACTCTTGGTCGGGAGTTCTCTAAGGTGTAAGTGTCTGCTCCGTTCCTTTCAGACGATCTCGTTTTGCTAACTATGTTTTCATCCAGGCTCCCCGAAGTGAAACAAAAGGTGTACAACCGTTTGCTCAGAATTGAGGAACAGCTGGAGAAGTACCCCAATCCTCCGCCTAACCCCGAAATGGAGATAATGCGCAGCTTGGCGGAATTCGCAACCAACGTCAAGACCCGTGTGCTGCAGCAAGAATTCATGAGCCAGTGGGATTGTCTTTTTGCCGAACCCTTCAAGAAGCGAATCCTTGGAAGCAAGCCCAAGTTTAATGTCAAAGAGCCGGACGTGATCACCATCGATGAGAACAGCCCGAGGGCCACTCCCGCTCCGTTGGGACAAACTCCCAGAAAGAGGTCTCTGGCTCAGGACATCAACATGACTCCTTCCAAGCGCCGTGGCCAAATCAAGGCCGAGGATAGCGACCGCATGATCATGTCGCCGTCGACTTCTGCCACCATGTGGGGTACACCAGGCCCTGGAAACTTCCCCTTCTCTTCCGGACCTGGCGGTGGACCCCCTCCTCGCTCCAAGAACCTGATGGAGCTTCGTACGATTATTAGGCGGAGCGCCATACCCGGCCAGCCCGGGCTTGTGTCGGCCTCCGTCTACGAGCCGCTTTACACCGAGGCAGCCAGAACCTGGGGTCCTCACCTCGAGAACTTCGTCAACCAGACCATACAGTTCCTCCAGAATGAGGTCATGAAAATTCTGGATAATGCCTTCTCCAACTTGAAGAATCGGGCCGTGTATCGCGAGTCCGTCGAGCACATGAAGTCCTTCATGGCCAAACACAAAGAGGAAGTCCGCAACCAACTCAACCTGATCTATAATCTCGAGGCCCAGCGCATCTTCACCAAAGACGAAGACGCGCTTCAACGTAACAAGGCAGCCGAGAAACGCATCCTCGAGCGTCACCGTCACTTCCTACGCATGGCCGCCCGAACCGGCGAATCCCCAGCAATCCGTAAGATGGAAGAGCTGACGGAGGAGGAGCTGGCACAAGAACAGGCCAAAATGGCCAAAGAGATGAGACTCCTCGGCCCGGACCCGTACGACCAGGAGATCACCGTCGCCGCTTACGTGCGGGGTTACTACTTGACGGCCGCCAGCCGGTTTATCGACATCGTCGCCATCCACATCATGTCCGGCCTCCTGCCCCGCGTCGCATCCGTGATCGATACCTACTTGCACGAGAAACTCGGTCTGTACAGCCGCACTGCTGGTACGGGACTGGAGATCTTTATGAGACTGATGAGCGAGGGCCCCGAGACGGAGCGTAAGCGCAAAGAGCTGAGAGTCGAGAAGGAGAGACTGGATCAGGCGATGGAGATTATCGTCAATCTGGAGAACAAGAAGCAGATGGCTACGGCTACGGCGGCTAATTCGCAGGCGACGCAGGTGGTGGCGATGATGATGAGCCAGCAGGGTCAGAGACCCGAGTTGAGTATCAGAACGAATGGCGGAGGAGGGGTGGCGACGCCGGTGAGCGAGAGGGCGCCGACGCCTATTGGGACTTATGAGGCGTGAGATGGAAGTCTGAAGTCTGTGAGGATTGATTTGTTTGAAGGATGAGCTGATGAAAAAAAGGGTGTTTGTATGGATTGAAAGGATTTGGGTTTATCTTGTTGGAGTTGAGGTTGGATATACCTTGCTATTGTTGTTGCTTTGTATGGGTTTGCTCTTGGTCTGAAGACCGGTGTGTTATAAAGGATCCATGTCGAGAGAAGATGAGAAAGAGAGGAATGTGTGTCTAAGTGGGTAACCGTGGGTGTGTAGACTGCCTCCACCACACACCCACGAGTAGCCTTGGACACGCGTTGGGTTCCATGTCAAAGGGAGGACGAACTCTGACCGACCAAAGCCCTGTGTGGTGGCAGATCCAACTTGTCATAACTTCACAAGACATGCAAACTTGTCAATGTTTACATAGCAGTTTCTGGACTGTCGAAATTGACAGAACTCTTGTCTATAGGCCCAGTTTCTCGAAAAGCGGCACGATTATCGGTCGGATTACTTGCTAGACAGATGATAGCTACTAGCTGATGCTCAACAGCTTCACTTCTGGAAGTCTGTGTGGTACGAGCAAGTTGAGGTCTAGTCGTCAAGGCAAATAAATGATGACCTCTACAATACGAGACCTTCACTTGTTCCTCCTCTCGTGTGACGCTTGTGATCACTCTGCTATAACAACATACGAGGACTGCTATTTAATTTGGAAGGATCGTCTGGTGAGTTACTCCTCTGGAAAATTTCTTTTCCTGCCACCTTCTTCGCCCCGTCCAAGGCTCGCCCTATGCTCCTGCCCGTTATACGGAGTCGGCGGGTTCGACCCTGCCAGGCGTAGCAACTGCGAGTTCACACCAACTCAAACATCATGTGGCAGTCGTCACTCACCACTCAAACGTCAACCACCGCTATCAAAGCCCTGTATCTCCGTACTGGGAAGGGGGGGTCTTTCGATCTGTCAGCGAATGGTCCTATAATAATTCAGAATTGAGTAACTTGCACTTAGACCCTCGACTATTTTTGGTGTCTAAATGCACTGACGTTTCACCTTTGAAATATTTCGTACCTGATTGACCGTTAATTCACAGTCTTTTGACGATCCGAATATTCCAAACGTTTAGGAATTTAGACGTTTCGTCGGGCGGGATACGTAGTCAATTGATAGTAAATTGGCAATCGTAACCCAGTTTGACACCGGGGGTTTTCGAGGTGTCCAAGTACAGATCGAAACACCGCCCCCCCCTCCCTCCCAGTACGGACTGCGAGGCTATCCCCCTCGCCTGGATCCTTTTTCCTGCAGGGGCAAGCAACCAAGACAGACCATCTTTCCTGTACCACGCCTTCTTCCTTTTGAATCACTTCAATCACTATTTATGATCACATTTTAAACTATGGTGATTATGTCAAACAACCCAATGACACCATCCAACCGGCCTCCTACATACATTGCTATGGCATTCCCCCACGACAACATGAGTTACGTCCTATTTTAGTCAGACTGGCTCATTCCATCGCGGCATCACTGCACGATAGTAGACGCGCTTTGGATGTAGGCACAGGAATTCGCAAGTCCAGCTTCCCGCTCTGTCTTAGCCACTTCGCCCGCAGAGCCTTTCCTCTCAGGGCAAGGCACATTCCATGGACACCACAGTCGAATCATCGAGCCCACCTCAACATCTCTGCCGTACACCACCTTTTGGTTGATATCCTATTTCTGAATTGCCTCTCTGACGTTTGGTGAGCTGACTATTCGGTCATGAGAGTCGAGAGTCTGGCACATGCACCACACTCGAGGCCAAGACCGACATCCAGAGCCGCCTCTTTATCGCTCCCTGCGTCTGATATCGGGCCATATACTCATGGAATGCGAGACTGACCCCCACGCATTCCCACCACGACACCCACAACAAGCCCCAAAACTTCGGCTTCACTACTCGGATGTCTTCGCCTTCCACCCCTTTTCCAGGCCCTAGACCATCAAAGACAGTTACATCCTCATCATCAGACCGCGTTGGTATGTCTTTCCTAAACGCCACTTACACCCGATGAGCTATGCCAATGCCAGTCAGAATTTCTTGATGGGTAGGCCTTTCTTTTCTCATCAACAACCTGGCAAGAGGCCGGGATCACTCCGGCGAGGGCAGTGGTATAAATCCCACGATGGCGCCATGCCTCCTTCACCACTGATAGACAGAGAGGCATCACCATCTCAGCACCAGTCTTTACCCCTCCAGAGAACGGTGCACTCATCTCACAGACGTTCTTGACTCTTAACCTATCACCAAAACTGCCAACAATGGCACCCCAACGCTCTCTCCTCCAAGGAGCCTTCCTCCTCCCCTTTCTCGTCTCCTCCATCTCCGCCTTCCCCTACAACACCAACTCCGACGCCAAATCCAAGGCTACAGACCTCAACCTCAACCTCCTGAAACCCCGCTCCCACTTCCCCACCCTATTCAAACGGCAAAACACCACCTTCACCCCCGCGAACACCAACCCCTCATCCAACCCGGGCACCCGCCTAGGCTGCTACCGCGACGACTCCACCTCCTCTCGCTTCCTGCCCACGTCCTTCACCGCTTCGGACACCCTAACGCTTGAAGCCTGCGCCGTCTTCTGCTCTTCGTCTCCTTATTTTGGAGTTGAATACGGTCGGGAATGCTGGTGCGCCAGCTCTTCCTCTGGCTTTTCTCCCACCTCCCCCTCCACTCTTGCCGCCAAGGTCTCTGACACCGATTGCTCCTTCCCCTGCGCCGGCAACAACGACCAAACCTGCGGCGCCGGCGAGCGCATCGAAGTCTACACCAACGCGTTGTACCGCCCGCCTACGAACGCCAAAGTACCAGGGTTCGATTACATGGGTTGCTATCGCGAGTCTTCGCCCCGCTTACTCCCCAACTCTCTTTTGGGAGACGACACCCTCACCACCGCGAAATGCGCCGCCTACTGCACCAACCTCTCATTCCCTTATTTCGGGCTCGAATACGGCCGTAAATGCTGGTGCGGCGTATCCCCGCCCTTCAACTCGCAGAGGGTTCCCGAGACGGAATGCAGCATGACCTGCGCCGGTGCCCCTGGCGAAATTTGCGGTGCGGGGAATAGAATCAACGTCTATGAACGGGAGATGGAGATGCCCGCTGACGTGGGCGACTACACGTATCAGGGATGTTATACCGACACGCCCGTCACGGGCGAGAAGTCGCTCACTGGAAAAGTCACGTACGATGCGCTGATGACGCTGGATAAATGCCGAATGACCTGTGAGGAGGATGGATACCCTTATTTCGGCACCGAGTACGGCAGCCAGTGTTTCTGCGGGACCAAGCTCTATGATGGCCCTGAAAATGACGACGACTCCGATGACGAAAACAATTACCCTCCCCGAGCGCTCAAGGTGGAAGACCGCGAATGCTCAATGCGATGCGGAGGCGACGCAACGAACGGGACTACCTGCGGCGATGCCAAGCGCTTGTCGGTATACTGGAACGGCGAGGTCAGTGAAGCCGGTAACTTGGACCCGGAGGACTTTGCGGATGCGGACTTGCCTGTTTTTTTTTATGAAGGGTGCATGAGGGATGATGTGGAGCAGAGGACCTTGAACGGTACCTCCACGAGGAGGAACAACATGACCGTCGAGACTTGCGTGAGATATTGCAGCAATGGGGGTTTTAGGTATGCTGGGCTGAAGTACCAGACCGAGTGCTATTGCGGAAATGCGTTGAACGGTGGTGGTGATGAGGTTGATGGGGCCCAGTGTGAGGAGCTGTGCTCGGGTGATGCTGATGAGTTTTGTGGAGGTCCGAGGAGATTGAGCCTGTATCAGCGATTCTACATCGGCTGATCACTGTCACTTGGGGCGGTTGGGGATCGTCGGTGAAGGTTTAGCTGCGGTGACGGGTGGTTTCTTTCCTTTCTATGAGATCTTTGGCGACATAAACGATGAGACTGGTTATATGATTGGGTTTACGGCGTTTTTGGTTTCGTTTATGTCGCTTTTATTAAGTTCCTAACTAGTTTCGCGCATTATTAAGTATCTGTTACCCCCCCATCCAAGCGAGTACCCGCTGGTGTAGGGAAGTTGTGGTGTCTGCTTTGCCTCGCTCATGATTAACAAGTCCTGGTATAAGCAATCTCGGACGTACAAGATATATACTTTTCTTTTGTGTTAAACAACATTTGCCACAAGCGAGCAAGGCCATGTCCAGCCGACCAGTCCTGTCCTGTTTCAACCTCAAAAAGGGAAGCTGTTGTTCTGTTCTTCCACTTAACTGGTTGCTCCTTGCTGTAATCAGGGTATAACCCTCATCATCATCCTCTTGAAGGACGCCCTAACATGTGAAATGATTCAAAGGAATATTGCCCGTCGCTGTGCTGTGTGGCACCGAAAAACCGATGTTTCAAAGATCCCCCGCCCCAAAATAACGCCCCTGATTCCCTCAATGACCGGAAATAAGAGAAAATGTCGTCGTTATGTTCGTTACACCGGTTAACAAAACAAATTGCAGCAAGCAGCCCGCCTCCCGCGCTTGTATATATACCTGTTACTCTGATGGTGAAGTCGAACCGGACTTCTCGAATTAGAGTCGGAAAAAAAGATGCTGAAATGTTCGCAGCATCGCTGACCGAAAAAAGGGAAAGTCCAGTTGTTTGTTTGCCGCTTGTAAATGCCACAACACCTCGTCGAAACCACCATGTCTTTCTTCTTCTTGATCCCCCCTAGCCTGCCCTTCCTTCCGCTTTCGTGGCTGGTCAGCCCAGATGACAGCAGCAAGTCCTTGGGGGGATGACGCTCAAACAATATTCGTGAACAGGGTTGTTGTTGTTGCCGTAAAGAGTCGACAATGACAATGCACACACAATCCGCCTACTAGGCGATCATTTCGTTGATCATATCGTCTTCCTCGCCTTCGTCGTCTTCTTCTTCAGCACCACTATCACTTTGCAGAGCCTCGATATCCTGCCAACCATCATCCGAAGCAGCATCCTCCTCCTCCTGAGCCTGAGCAGCAGCATTCTGGCCAGCACCAGCATCCTGACCAGCAGCAGCACTACTCTGACCAGTACTAGTAGTAGTGTTCTGAGCATCCGTAGCATCAGGAGTCTGATTGTTGTTAGTGTTGCCCGCAGTACCAGTTCCACAGGAGGAGCCACCACCACCCTTCTTCTGGTCTGCCTTGGCAATAGGCCTGCCATTCTGGTCCAACACAGCCTGCTCATGCCACAGCGTCGAAAAGTTGGGGTGTTTCCTACAGCTCCGACTGGCGACGGTCCGCCTCACAACGTGGATCCTGCAGTGCTTGTGTTTGTTGATCAAGCGGGCAAGGGGCGTGAAGAATCTGTCGGGCTGCTCGAAGCCGGCCAGGACCAGGCTCATCAAGTTGGGAAACTTGCGCAGGCCGATGCGCATCTGGTACAAGGTCCAGGTGTTGATGGGCGTGACGTGGTTGGGGTCCCACTGGCGGTGCCAGTGCATCTCCAAGGCCTGCTGGTGTCCTGCTGTTGAGCCCCCTGGGGGGGCGAGGGCGGGCACGGGCCGGGCTTGCATCGCGTGCTTCTCGGCGATGATGGCCAGCCGGGTCAGGTTTGGTGCCATACCGGATAGCTCGAGGATCAGGTCCGAGTAGTAAGAGTCCGGACGAGATGAACGCTCGGCGCGGATGCGGATGTGCAGGTTGCGGACCGACATGGCGTTGGCCTGGCCGATACTCCGGAGCCAGTTGCAGCTGCGGTGAAGAGTACTGTCCTGGGCGTCCGGGTGGAGGTCTCGGTGCTCGTCGCAGGGCTCGAGGAAGACGAAGGTGTTCATACTATACAGGATGAAGGCGGCCTCACGGGAGATCTGCTTGTCGACGTACAAAAGGCTGAGGTCGAGACGGGGCTGGGTTTCCCAGACGCCGGCAACGTCGGCGGCGGTGGGGATGGTGAGGAGTTGGGAGTAAATCATGTTGCGGACTTCGGCGGGCAGCTTCAGGAAGTGCCAGAACCGAGGGGGGCGATTGGCACATTGTCGGTGTGGTTGAACGCGGGTGACACGGAGAGGGCCGTGACCAGTTTTGACCCGTTTTGATGGTCTGGCCGGCATGGTGGCAGATGTTGGAGTTGGAGGTATTAATAGCGACGTCAATGACGATGACGCCGTCTGTCGCTGGCGATGATGCAGGCAATTTGTTTGTTATGCTGGGATGTTGAGAGGACAGCAACCATGCCCTGTTCCTCCTGGCCGGGATCCTGGTGATGTTCCTGGATGGAGAATGGTGAAAAGACGCGACGCCGAGGGAACTCTATGATGGAAAGGATGTCGAGTTGAAGGAGTGAAGAGATGGTCACCCGACGTTGAGGTTGAGTGGTTGTTGCAGGTGAGTTGAGGCTGACACAGTGACGTTCCCTGGCGGCGTGGTTGCCATTTCCAGGTTCCAGGTTCTTGCTTAGGCGGCCACTGTTAGCGTATCAGTGGAAAGGGGGCCATTGTTAGTGTTGGGCACACGAACAGGCCCCAGTTGCTGCTGCCCTACAGTGGCCACAGGAGCACAGAATTCCAGGGTCTCGTCCTCCCGCTAGTGCAACAGTCCACCCGACTCCCGGTCAGGAGCCCGAACGGGGGAGACGGGATGGCAGGCGCAGGATCAGGTGCTGTGCATGTGCAGCTGATCAAACGGAACGGACCGCACAGACCAGACGGTATGAAACGCGGGGTAGACTAATCCACCAGAGTGCTACTTAACATTTACGATTCAGCAGTGTGCAGATGAAACTTGTAGTTGAGTCTTCCGACGCTGGACAGTCTCATTAGCCTTCATCTCTTCATAGAGGTAGCTGTGTATTTGCTGTATTATGTTGGTTGGACCGCAAGCCGTGCAATTGGGGTTGTCCCTGAATTTCGGTCCCGTTTGCGGACTTGGTTCTATAACCGTCCCCGCCGTTTTGGGCTCCGTAATCTTTCCCGTCGTAAAGAGCACGCATCGTAAGTACCCGTTACATATACCATAGCGTTAATTGCAAGTACCCCAGAAATGTACCTTCAAACAATCGAATGGCAGTTCATGATCGGGTACATCTCCCTCAGTCTCTCTTCACGACCATCTGTTACTTTCTAGGTAAGTACCTTTAGGTTTCATTCCCTGGCGAAGCTATCTTGACAGATTTCAAGCCGAGACATTGTAACCGTGGTCCGTCGTTGCTGGCTTGGATAAATATGCTTCTCTTTGTCTCGTTTGGTTTCATATCGGGATCATCTCATCGTATCGACTTCTTTGTGTCGAGTGCTGAAGATGTTTCCTATATTACGTCTAGCCAGCGATGACGGAGTAGGTGTTGGTGATATCCCCACGTCAATTAGTTGTGCTTTCGGCTTCACTTTTGAAGTTTCCCGAATTCCACCGGTGAAGCTCGCTCGCAGAGAGTGACGCCACATCGGACGGTGATGGGATATGTTTCTCTCCACCATTCTATCCATAATATCTACCTCGTTTACTCCAGGATGCTTGTTGGAAAGGAAGAGGCGGAAACCATAATATAGGACGTGGATGAGGTTGGAGAGGTGATTCGGATGCCGCTACGTGAATGTTGGAAGTTGATGAATGGGACCAGGTTCAAAGGCCAACACGGCAACAGCCAACGACCCGCCCGTGTTGGATCGTTCGTTGTTACCAGCCGATGTTGAGCAGCACGACGCAACACAAAGATGGCAACCGCTGTCATGTCATTTCCTTCACAACCCTTCACCTGCCTAGGCAGGTGAACGTCCTCGCAATGGACCTTTAGGTTCACCTCCAACGAACCGGATATCCTCGGTGAGCTTGACGACCTTCAACCGAATAAATTTACCTCCTTTATCCTCTCTTCCAACCACCAAGCTGTCCACCACTTTCATTATCCGGCACATTTGCGCGACTCCAGCATAGCTACCCACCCTTGACTTGCGGCTCTTTTTGGCAACACTAACGACCATCTCATGATGGCTTCCGACTCGGCTTCAGACCCCGAGCTGAAAGTCGATGTGGTCATAGTCGGCGCTGGCCTGAGCGGCATAAGAGCAGCTATCGAACTGCACAAAGCAGGCTTGACAATCGCTATCCTCGAACGGAACAACTACATCGGTGGCCAGTGCCACTCAGCTTCCACGCATGATACGGCCAGGATCACGTCCATTGGCGACACCCACACCGAGATGCTCTCTCTGGCCAACAAGTTCAACATCAACCTCAACAAGCAGCACAGAGAGGGACTAAGCCTCCAACAGCGCTACGACGGGATCCAAGACGGCCCCCGAGTTACCGAAAATATCCCCGCGCTTGAAAAGGTCGTCTGGCCACCTCAGGACCACCAACTTTCCTACAGGTCCTTGTTCGAAGAACCCGCAATCCAGAGATTCTACCGCCGCATCTCCCATCTCTCGGAAACCTGGCACGGCCCCGACGCCTTGTTCCTCGACGCGGTCTCCTTCCTCGGGCTTATGGAAACTGATTTCTTACATAGCAAGGTGATCCACCACGAAGCTCACTTCCTCACCAACTTTCTCCTCGGCGTTCACCCAGCCCGCGTCTCGGCCCTCTACGTCATCGACCACATTGCCGCCGGTGGCGGGCTTGCCAACCTCTACTTTCACCCCGATTCCTCTGGCGGCGGCGCTCACCATCTCCGCATCCCGCAGGGACCGCAAGCGTTCATCACCAACCTCGTTGACCTTCCCAAGGGAACTATCCATCCCTCCACCATCGTGAACAAAATCACCCAACAAACCATTTTCGTCGGCAAAAGTGGCCACCCCTCTCACCCATGCAAAATCGCAACCTCACCTACCCCCAGTGCCAGTGCCAGCTCCGGCCCAAGCACCAAGACCTTCCACGCCAAAAAGGTCCTCCTCACCACCGCCCCCTGCTTCTACTCCCCCTTATACTCCCACCTCCCCAGAGTCATAACCTTCCACCCCCCTCTCCCTCCCCACAAAATCGCCTCCATCAACCGCCACAGCGCACCCTACGGCGAATTCGTCACCGTAACCTTTTACTTCAACTAGCCCTGATGGCGCGAGGCGGGGCTTTCGAGGTCAATGGACTGTCGTGTTACTCGAGAGCTAGACGGGCCGATTTCTTGGGTGAGGGATACGAGTGAAGAGGAAGGTGGCAAGAACACGAAAAAGGTGTGGAGTTTAACCTGCTGGTGTGCCGCAGAGAAGGGGGACGAAGTCTGGGATTGGATTAGGAATACCTATTCGGCGAATGATGAAGTGGATGAGCCGGAGGAAGGGATTGACTGGGAGGCAAACCCGGTGTGGATGCATTTGATGAGGGTGTTTGGGGAGAGGATGGATGCTCTAAAAATGGAGATTCCACTGCCGAGGGGACGGGCTCCAGGTCAAGAGGGGAAGGAAGAGAAAGAAAAGGAGGGACGGGAAGGTGCGGAACAGCCAGTTTCATTCATGGTTAGAGAATGGAATGCGATGGGGATTCCGCCCCCGAGGACACTGCCGAGGGAAGGGAAAGAGGTGGACGAGCTGTTGAGGACTTGGAAGTATGAAGGGCCGGGAAAGGGAGATGTGAACTTGAGAGAGCTGTTTGGTGATATGCATTTTGCGGGCACGGAGACGGCGGAGGAGTGGAGGGGTTTCATGGAGGGAGCGGCGAGGAGTGGGGTGAGGGGAGCGAAGGAGGTTATTGAAGCGTTGAAGAAGGGAGAGACTCAGGAAGGAGATGGTGGAAAGGGAAAGGGATTTAAGGGCGCATCTTTGAGTGAGGATGTGGATGAGAGGGTTGGAGGGAAGATCAGGTGTGCGAGATAAGCGGAAGACAAAAGATCGCTGAAGGGGAAATGATGGAGGGTTGTAGTTGCGTAACACGTCGAATGCCGACGACCGGTAGCTCGAGCGCGGTGAGGGGACAACTTAATAGGTAGTCTAGAGAGCAACTTCAGATAAAAGCAGTAAAAGAAAGTTGAAGCGTAACAAACGAAGTCATGAGGGTGGTGATACGGTAACGACGGTGACGACGGTCAACGGCGTATCCAGCCATTTCGAAGGGCAGTCGTACAAAGATAGACCGGCACAAAAAACGGCGTCATAAAAATAGCAAGAAGTAGACGATAAGACATAGGAAAAGGTGGAACGCTGGATGGTATCTTGAAATGAAGTTTTGCTGTTGCGAACTCGAGGTCGTTGCGCCTCACAGGGCTGAAAACCGCTGACTCCGCTTATGACGGGAACACCGGGAGTGCGGGGTACCTTATCAGAGGGCCGGGTTTGTGCCCCGATAAGCGCACCGCCGCGGCGCCGGAGAGATCCGTCCGTAGCCGGTGCCGGCCGGGCCATCGGGTGCAAACACCGAAAATGATTCGTAAATTACAAACTATACTGCGAATAAAACGACTTCAATACAAAAACAAAACATCCCCAACATCGCACTTCACGACCAAGCTGTTTAAAGGCTCAAAGCAGCAGCAAAAAAACACAAAAAATAATGCCGAAAGTGGGGTTCGAACCCACGCTCTCTCGCGAGAACTTGAAGACCTTAAGATTGGAGAAAATCAAACTTAAGTCAAGCGCCTTAGACCACTCGGCCATTTCGGCAGTAAATTGTATCAAAATTGGCTGGATCTAGGGAATATGTACACCCGACTTCATCAAACAAACGTACATGCACAACTCGGATATCAACGACGTCGTTTCTCAAAATAGCAGCCCTAGGTATTCTGACATTTTTATCCTGCATCATGTTGACGTTTCGCTTACCTTTGATCCCTGTTTTCTGTTTTTTTCGTCGTCGAGATTTCCGGTATTGCGCGTCGCATTCCGCTCTCTGTTAACTCCCGTCTGTAGTTTGTCCAGCCTCCCGATGTTCCTCGACCTTTCCACTCCTTTCTTTGGCTTGGGTGCTTGATGGGTTCACGGTCTTTTGTCGACGCTGCAGTTCGCTCGCTGAAAGGCAATTTGTTATGGATACCCGTTGAACGCTGGAAATGCGACGACAGAAAAAGGGGGCTTGATTCTGTAGTGGTAACCTGAACGGAAGAGGGGAAACGGAAACTAGGCCAGCCTACATAGACAGGAAGGGTGTGTGGCTTGATAGGAAGCCTTGTGAATGGGCGCCCAGGGCACGGGCTCTCGACAATATCTCGTGCACGGTTCTAGGTATCTTGTGGTTCACAATCAGAGCGACCAGCGTCCGGCGTTGAGAACAATCGCGCCTAGGTTTCACTTACCCACTCATGGACAATTGATCAGCGTGGGCGCTGCGCTTTTATGCACTGCGATGAACATACCTAGCCACAAAGGTGGCTAGTTTTAAGGCCTCGTGACAAGTAAGGTAGCTCGTTAAGACAACTAAGTCGCCTCCTTCTTCGACAACTTCCCAAACCAAAGAAAGCAACGAAAGATAACAAACAACCAACGGCAATCATGAGCATCGCAATTTGACACACGCGTTTTCAAGCTATGCCTATGCGAGAATGACATCGCACCTTGCTTGAGCAAAGGGGGGTATATGTATGCTAACAAGAATTAATGGAAAGTAAATGAAATGACAGATAAAGAAAAGCATGAAAACAACAGCCTGCAATCCGCTCTTGTGAGAGATGCTCCCTTCCTCCATGCTTGAAGTAAGTTAAGTTAGGTACCCATAGACCATCCCCATCCTCCAACCAATTCCCGAACCCCTGATTCGTCCATCACCCCTCTTTCCCATCCTGCGTTTTCCCACGATATCCGATTCCTATCACAGCCACCTCACCTACCTACCTGCCTACCTACCTCACCCAAAAGCAACCAACCCAACCCAACCCTCGCATCCCCTACCCATTCTTCCGTCTTCTTCCAACTATCCCCAGTCTCAAGGCGGTAATCATCACACTCCCACTCAACCCACCCCCCCCTTCCTCCTACCTTACACTCCCTCCTATCTTCTCCTCTTAGGGCACTCTCTCCAATCCATCCACGCAAGCCACTTTGACTCAGCTGCTTTGCACAGTATATTCGTATAATCCGCCATCTACTCATCATCCTCCTCGTCTCTCTTTTCCCGCTTTTCCTGCAGGTGGTCATTCTCATTCTCATTGCTCCTCTTGTCATGATGGGGTTTGTGGTGGCCACTTCCAGTCCCACTTGGCCTTCCCTTGCGCTTCCTCCTGGCTTCTAGGCCGAGGCGGGGGAGCAACTTTGTTGAGGCAATCGTTTCTAGGTCGTGCTTCAGATCGCGTTCTGTGGTCGTCGCGGTCGTCGAGGAGGACTCTTGGTCTTGGTCTTGGTCATCTTCTTCCCTCTTCCTAGGCGCAGCTCCCGAAGCCGTAGGCCTCAGAGCCGGATTCGGGGCCACCGTCAGCGTCACCGGAATAATTTCAAGTGGACCATCGTCCACCGGCCCCAGCGTCAGTTCCTGCTCGGGCTTACTCCTCGCCTCCGCGTTGCCGTTGGCGTCCCCCTTGATTGTGCATCGCATGCCCGCCGGCACCGGCATTGCCGCTGTCCATTTCCCGGAGGCGCACCGGTGGTACACGGTGCCGTAATGGGAGTTGGAGAGCAAGTGGCACACGTACCAACCGTCTTGGGCAGGGGGGCAGTCGCCGGTTGGGGGAACGGTTTCGGGGAGGGTGCCGGCGGCGCCGCGGGGGGCGGATGTGCCACTGCCACTGCCCGCGACGGGAGCGGCGGGGATGGTGGAGGTTAGGAGGGTTGAGGAGAAGGTGTTGGCAGGGGGGGCTGCTGCAGCTGAAGAGGTAGGGGGGACGGCGGTAGCGGCATCCGTAGGGGCTAAACAGGCAGAAACGGAAGAGACCGGAAGAGCAGAAGCCGCCCCTGTCGCCACTAGAGCGCCGTCAGCGCCGTCGACTGATGGCTTGGTGATAAAGACACCGGCTGGAAATGTGTTGCTTCCTGTAGGCGCACAGGTCACAGAGACGGTCACAGAGACGGTCACGGTCTTATTAGCAACGGGATAAGAAGCCGTAGTCACCGCACCACCGGCACCATCCCCAGCCCCCCCAGTCGGCCTCTGACACCCCTGTCCCGTCGGCGTAGCAAACGCCTCCGTCTTACCATTCGCCTTCTCAACATACTTTCCCGGATTAGGAAACAGCACATCCTTACTATCAGGCGTACCACATCCATTCCCAATATTCGCCATGAAAATATCCGGCAAGCTTTCAAACGTCTCCTTCGCGCCCGGCTTATCCGTGCCCGTCAGCTGTACGCCCCCACAAGTCATGTACATCTCGCGATTCCCAATCTTGTTGAACCACGTCCAGGCGATGGTGCCGTTGCCCGTGGGGATGTCGTCGGGGATCACGTACTCGTAGCTATCGGGGTTGATTTTCTCGGCGCTGTCGCCGGGGCGGTTGCCGGCTTCGTTGTGGGCAATGCAGCCGCCTTCGATACTCTTGATCACTTTGAACTTGCTCTGGGGAGTGGGCGGGTTGTCGTAGGTTATGGAGATCTGGCAGGAGCCGCCGCCGTGGACGGCGGTTCCTTGGAGGACGAGAGGCTGTTTGGAGCCGAGGGGGAAGATGTTGTAGCCGGAAGCCGGGAGTTGGTAGGTGACGCCTGCACCGCCTTGGCAGGGGAAGGTGGTACCGTCAATGGGACCGTTTTTTTGGTGAGGGGACTCGTAGGGGATGGGGGTTGCCATTATGGCGTGGGAGGCGACGAGGGGGGTGAGCGTGGTGAGGAGGAGGAGGAGGAGGAGGAGGGCAGAGACCGGCTTTGCTGCCCCTGTGGTCGAGGGGGGCGAGAAGGACATTATGTTTGCTCTTGTGTTGAGACTTGACTTGTCGAGTGTCTGTCTATCGAGTGTCGAGACTCGAGATGTGAAAGTTCTTGGCGGAGGAAAGACTCGAGAACGAACTATAGTTGGGAGTGGCCTGCACTTTGTTAAAGTAGAAGAAGGGGAAGAATGAACGTGTGGAAGGGGAAGACGAGGGAGACACTCGAGGTCAAGGATTCCCAGCAAGTTATTAGTCGATGCCTCTCACCCGTCTATGGTGAACAGTACAACTGCTCTCCCGTAACATGTCCCATGGCTGCTATTAGTTCCGCTCCATTGTACCTGAAAGCCAAGAGTCATTGTTCAATGCCCATTGTGCACGGCTGGGTAACCCGAAAGCTTGTTTCATAAACGCTCAATGGACACGGGATGAGGGAAGTTCCATTGTCAGTTTGTCGAGGGTAAAGGGTGTTGCTTTGTTACCACGAGGCGACGGACGGCTCGAGTCGGTTGGGGGCCGTGGTAGACCACACGTTTGAGTCTAGACCAACACGTGCTGACTGTGAGGGACCTCAAGTTCGTGTGTTGCAACCTCGTCAAACTATATCATGCAGAGTGGCAAGCGGCTTGTTAACAATCCTAGTGATTAACTCGTGATGTGAGGACGGGATGTCTGGCGGGGTGGAAAGGGTGTACTGACCTAGGTCCAAATTCAGATGATCCGCCACGGCCGCGGATGACACTCCGCGATTGCTTATCCGTCAACGCAGAAACAAATCAGTGAAACGGGTGTATGGAAGTGTAAACGCTCTTTCTACCATGGAATACAATGAGAGATACATATTGTTCAATGCTCGAACAGAAACTCACCACTAGAGGTAATGCTCCCACTGAATCACCACCCAAGCAACTCAACGACACTCCTCAACACCGCAATCACCTTTGCTCATCTGCCGCCATTAAACATTTCTACGCTTTTCAATGTCTCCAACCCATCACTCTAAGTCCCTTTCTCCCTCACCCGACGCCAAAAGTACCCTCGTCGTTCCCTTGGCGTCTTATCCCTCACAAAATTCCATTCAAATCCCTCCCACTCCCCTGCCACCTTCCCCCGCTTGAACACCACAACAAAGTCCTCCACCTTCAACCTGTTTGTCCCTCCGACTCCGCTCGGTATTAGCTCCGTCATTGGTTGGGCGAAGGTCATTGTCTTTTCTAGTCCACCATTTTCTGATGTGTTGTTTTCGTGCAGCTCGCGGAGTAAGTACCCGTATCCGGTACCGTAAAGTCGCAGGATCATGCCCCTTTTCTCTGCGGTAATGCTGATGAAGACATCCTTGGTAAGTTCGTATCTGCCTTTGAACAGTCCCGTTCCGTCTGGAGGTGATTCAAATTCACGGAACCGCGAAGCGAGTGTGTGTTCGTACCTGGCCAGATCGAAGAGGTAATCGATTTGTATCGCTCTCGCCATTCTTTCCGTGTGTTCACAAGCCCTCCTCACCGCCTCGACGATAGCCGTGTCGTGGCGGGAGTCCGACTCGGCAAGAAAAAGACACTCAGCCAGCAACATGCCGCTCAGATTCGCGGCATCAAGCAAGAAACCCCTCGTGTTGCAGAGCACCACCACCGCCGTTTCGTGGTCTGGAAGCAACCAGCACAAAGATGTGGCGCCGACCATGTTACCGCCGTGGTAGAGGGCGAGATGTTTCTTGCTTTCGCTTGGGTCAGTGATGGGGGGCTTTTCGGTTTCGGTGGTTATGCCGGTATCGTTAGGTTCGGGCTTGTTGAGGAAGAAGGTATAATCCAGGTCGTGGCCGTGGACCTTGCTCTGAATCGCGCTCTCTAGTCGTCTAGCGTTGTCACCATCTGCGCCTGGCCATCGGGGCTTGGGAGAGGCGTTTCGTTCTTCGGAAGTCAATGGCACGGTGACGGTATTCCAACCGCCGGTGTAGGTGCATGTGCTGCGGAATGGATCAGGAGAGAGTCTGCTCTCTATTTGGGAAAAGAGATGGTTCATGCCGCGCTCGGCAGTGGTACTAAGATGGTCCGGAAACGGAAACAGCTTGCTACCCTGCTGCCGTTGTCGTTCGGCGTAGACATCCGTAATCTTGCTGTAGAATTTGAGGAGGTCGGATGTGGTAGACATAATACCTACTGCCGCAGCGAGAGGTGATGGCCCCACAGCACCGGCGTTTGAAGCTTGCGATGGGAGAATCTCAACGGCTTGTGGAATGTGGCCGTGGTGTCTCTCGAAGCATTTCGTGATCTTGGTCCTGCAGATTACCCCGTCTGCATCTGTGCATAGCAGGAGTTCCGGCATGACCCCCGGCACCTGAACCGAATGTGACTTGGCAAAGGTCCTGGACATGTCATTTCTCTCAGCTTCTGTCAACTTGGCGAAGGTGTTGTGCATCGCAAGTGGCTCCAGAACCTTTTTGCGGACGAATTCCGCCCAGGGATATCCGGTTTTCCTCTCGATGATAGTAGCTAACAAGGCAAAACACTCGTTCGAGTAATTCCGGTTGTAGACGAACGCCTCATGAGACGTGTAGGTGTCGTTTGCTGGAAGGTGTTGGAGCAGGGATGTAACGGGGTCTATGGTCTTCCATGGCATATCACCATTGGGGCTCTCCCACAGGTTCGTCATCCACTGAAACGAGGAGCGGAGGTCTAGAAGGTCGGCAATGGTGAGCTCCTGCTTGGTATATGTCTTCAGTATACCGGGACTGCCTTTGAGTTCCGGCAGGACAGCTGAAACCGGGGTGTCGAAGTCCAGCTGGTACCTCGGAAAGTCATCCATCAGAATACCCACTGCAGTCGCGATGATTGGCTTCGACATCGATGATATGAGGTAGACAGTCTCCTGATCCGGAACCGCGGCGACTCCCAGACCCCGGGCCCCCAAATCCAGGAAATGCTGTTGGCCATGGCGCAAGACTCCTATAGAAGCCCCCACACTTCCGGAATCTTGAAGCAGCTTCTCAATAGTTGGCGTAGCAAGAGTCAGGATCTCCTCCACCGACAGTGGCAGTGAAGGTTGCTTGGGAAGAATCGTTGAGTAACTGGTGTCGTCGATGAGAGTACTTGTTGCCGATACTTTGGGTGAATAGGGGTTGTCGAGGGTCCGTATAGAGACGCTGTCTTGCCGATGGCGTCTAGGGACTTCAGACGTTGGTTGGTATCTGTTCGTATCCCTCTTTCCGATGGCTTCCTCATGAACAACCTCCGTACTTTCATGGCGAAAGCCAAACACTCGTGAGACAGCCAGGTTTGTGGCAGCCATGCATTCACCAAACACTGCGCCAACGACGCCGGAGGTACGCGAGAAAAACGGCATTGTGAAGAGCCGTTGAAGTCATCGACGTGAGGGTTGAACTAATAAACAAATCGAATAATAGCGTTAGGGGCGGCGGGACAAGCCACTGTCGTCGTCAGGGCTTTGGATAGTGAGGCATCGTGGCCATGGGAATGAGCGAGCTGGAGGCATATCAGTAATCAGTGTCTGGCAAGGGATACAACTTGTGTATCGTGAAGATCGCCGACTGTAGTAAGTGTAGCGTAGGTCCAGGAACACAAATGGAAGTTTGATGAGCCATCGTGATTGCATCCGTCATGCATGTATCCTTTTTGACAGGATCATATCCAATCGGCTCATCTTGATCACGATACGCAGCGGACAACATGCAAGATCCTGCAGCTACTGGTGCCTCCCGCCGGTCGGACGCACCCCCCCACGATTTGCGGCACCATGCCATGGCACCACCCTATCATGATGCGGCGCATGGTCTATTTCGCTGTATAGTCCTTTATAGAATGTGGGCGGCCGTCAGACTTGTGGGAGCGAGCTAACCGAAGCCGGTGAGGGCGGACCAAATGAAGGTTCGGTCGTGCGGCAAGCATCCTTCCTTGGTTGCGCAAAGTGTGACTCCCTGGCTGGATGATCGGCCTAGGAAGGAAAAGGGATAGGACTGCTATATGCCAAGCATCTTTGGCGGCCTTTGAGGTGCACTGCCTGGTCCGTGGATCCCAAGGACAGGACATTGTTCCTAGGAAGACATGGACTGGTTGAGACCAAAGTGTCTCTGAGGAGTAAAAGACATATGACCAGCTGAAGTGTCTTTTGCGGGACTCTCCATGCGGTGAGATAAAGGCCAGTCTGCATATCCATCCAGTTCTCATTGACGGCCTGACGGGTAAGATGGGATTATCAATGTGTAACGATACCTTAGTCTGTCCAAGGCGCCGGGAAGGTCTAGAAGGCCTTGGTGTTGAGCAATCTCGGGCAAGCCGATGGGAGACTCCAGCAAATTTCTCCATGATCAGATGTCTTCCATGGCGGTATAAAAATGATGTGTCGTCCTTCGTTGGTGCTACGCCACGTTGGATTCGCGCCATGATCGATGTCCAAATCGGCTGCCACCATTGGTTATCTTATGACAAGCTGCTACCCACACACGTGCCACGCCAACTGCTGAGGGCGTTGATCAAGCGAGTGCAGCACGGAAAGCACGCCGTAGCCGCAAGCCCGCAGCGACGCTAGCAAAGTCCCAGGGTTACATCCTGCTGTTGTAATCACTATTCGCTGGGGCTTCGCTAGGGGCCGGAGTGGTCGCCGAACATGAACAGTCCAATACGGCTCGCTTTGGCTAGGAAAGGCCGTTACAAAACTGTGATAGGGATCACAATAACTTGAAAGCACATCAGTCAGGAACTGCCCAGAAGTAAGTTCCAAAGGTATAATAAAGACGCTTGGATGCGTGATAAGAGTATACCCAAGCTGTAATGTACTGACCTTACGACCATTTGGGGGCGTAGTCCGCGGGCGTCCCAAGACGTCATCTTTCAGAGCTGAAAGGGCAGAACCCGCGGTGCTGGTATTCGGCGCAATTGGTCCTCTGTCCAGACGACAGCCAGGGGTGTTCTGTCAACCCTCCCTCTTTAATCTTGCCTGTCTTGCCTGTATGGGTGTGGTTAGCAATGTCCTCACCAATCAGTCCACGCTCGGCGGTAATGGTGTTTCATTTCCCACAAGACAAACCGGCCAAACGTCTTTTGGGGGCCTGGAGCTTTCACCGGTTTCCCTCTGCATATGGCCTCTTCCCGAAGGTGATTAGCCGTATTGGCAACATCAGATGAGAGCTGAAGGGCCACACCGGACTGGCTGTCGTGTTGGAGGGAAAACGCGAGATCGGAGGCGGTGAAGGGCTCTGTCGACTCAACGACTCCATGATGTGCTTACCAGTCAGGCCAGTTAAAACTGAACTCCAATCCCCATTCAGATATGGAGGGCATTTTTGAGAGAGATAGGTCAACTGACCAACTTCGCCCCTCCGCTCCGCATAGTCCCGAACAGATTGATCCTTCGCTATTTGGGATTGTCGGAGAAGAGTCGGCATTGGTTGGTGATGATAAGTCATGGAAATGAGAGTCGTCTTGATGCCTGCTTTCCAGTGCAGCTGCTGATGGATGCGATGTCGGGACCAGGAAAGTTGTTGAGAAGAGTGCTAAAGACGGAGGCGTCCGACAACGTGCGGCGATTGGAGATTGATTGGGAAAGAAAAGGGACGGTGCTGAAAGTAGAAGTACTCTATGCCGTCAGATTTTAGTGGTGGGGGACGATGCTCTGCCACATCCCGAAGTGGCCTGCAAGGTACCGACGTACCCCGCCGATGGCCCGAGACAAAAGACCCACACATCCGTGAGTGGATCCTCCGATACCCGCACCGGTCCGGAAGAGAAGTGGGGCGTGATCCGGCTTCCGGCATACGGCATTCAACTGCCGTGTTGCTCTCAGAGAAGGTGTCTGAAATATGAACTTTGCTTAATTATCCATGCGACTAGGCGTGAGGAAAGCGCTAAGAAAATTGGCCAATCTCTTCGCTGCTGGGGGGCACCGGAGGAAACAGCCCAGCCCGGTGCGGTGATCAAACGGTGGGCGACGTGGCCATGAACAGTGGACGATGAAAAAGATGAAAAATCAGAAACGCATTGGACGTCGAAGGACCTAAAATCTTAAGCACTGCATGCACGTGCGACGGGAAACAGCTGGAGTAATGCAAAGGGCCAGCCGGACAACGGCCTGCAGGGGGGATTGACAACTGACAACTGGCAGCGCTCACTGGAATGTTTTCGTTCCCCGCACGACAGCCCCATGTTTGCTTGGAAGATCACTTATTTTCCGATTCATAACCACGAGTACACCAAGAATGTGAAGGACAAACAACGATAGATGGAAACAGAACCTTGCTACCCCAGAAAAAGACAAATCATCCTTCCACGTCAGATTCCTCCACGGTCCGTCCCGGTGTGGGCCGCAACTGTGTTGAACAGTCCACCCCCTGCTTCTTCATCGCAGTGTTGGACTGTGAATGATCCGGCGTCTTCCCTCACGACTGATCCTCCTCACTCTTCTTCTCCTCCCCCGCATTCTTCCTCCTTCTGAACCACTTCGAAAACTGGTACCGCACAATCCAACTCCGAGTGACTCTTGCGGTCGCTGTTCGGTGGGAACTCCTCGAACCACTGGCGGCGCTCGTGCCACTCCGAGTTGGGATCATCCTTCATCTCGTCCACGAGCCTCTGTCTTCTGTTGAAGTACGTCTTGCCGAGGGCGTTGGCGATGTTGTTGAGATTGAAGACAACGGCAAAGGTGATGAGGCAGACGAGACAGGTGGTTATGGCAAAGGGGATGCGAGTCTTGATGTCGTCGATGTTGGGGACGGCCCAGAGTGCCTGTTGGGTGGTATGCAGTGTGTGAGAAAGCGCTTCGTGATGATGGAGGAGTGTTTGGGTAAGGTCGGGTTCAAGACTTACTGCGCAAAAGCCTAGTGGGAGGTAGAAGATGCTGATGTAGGTGAGAAGCTGGACGTTTTGGCCCAGTCGAGTTGAGGAACGGCTTTCTATGAGAGCGCTGGCGCTGAAGAGCTGTACGTGCGAGAAAGCTGTCAGTATGGACAGCCAAAGGGACGAGAATGAAATGGACATAGACCGTCTTACCCCGTCACGAAGCGTCTGCACTATGCCAATTTTGGCTCGGAACTCCGCCTGAATATCCCCCATACCTTGTACATAACGTTCACCCTTCTTCAGAAGTCGTCGGACTTGCCCATCGCAGTTTGCCTTGTTATCTTCAGTTTCAGAAAGCCAGTGTTTCCAGTCGGGGTTGATTCGGGCTTCGCAGAAGAAATTCCATTGCTTTTGTGTGTCGTCAAGGGTTGCAATGAACTCGTTGAGACAGCTGAGGGTCCAGAAATACAGCCTTGATCGACTGAGCTTATCGTCGTCGAATATCAAACGTGAATAGGCTTCGGAATCCATAATGTCCTCGTCCAACAACCCGTCAAAGTATTTCAGCAAGCCTGCCCATCTGTGTCCAACAATCTCCAAACACCTAACAATGATAGCGAGTTCGAATGGAGAAGCCTCGCTATAAAATGCGCTATACAATGGAAGAGTACTGTCGAATGTTCTAAAAGGGAAGCCGGTCGGAGTAAGTAACAATGTGGTCCAATACTTTTTGCCCCAAGAGCTGGAGGAGTAGGGGCTGTTGATCGTGTCCTCTTCAGTCCCGGATGGCTACACAGAGTGGACGTAAGTCGGCGAGTCACCAATTAACAAAGCTCCAAAGCATAAGAATGTACACACCTTGGGAAACGCCTCTCTCCGTTCTGTAAGAATCTGCAACATGTATAAGCAGAAAGAAGATAGGCAAATAGGAAAACAGAAGACATATCGTGACTGCACTGTGACGAAAAGCTCGCGCGTTGAAATCTTGCGTGTTGTTGGAGGTAGTCGGCCCTGTATCTTGCCGTTCGTATAGCGTTCCGATCCTTATCTTCTCCTTGTCGATATGGATAGTCGTGGAACCGCGTTCCTTACCATCCAAGGAAATATTGGCATCTGTTAGCTTCTCATAGAACGTTATATGGAAGGGGTGTCTTATTTGATGCAAGTCATCTGTGGGTTCTGTGTATGGGTTTGATGCGCTACTGCCCCCTCTTCGTCTGCATTCTAGATGCCGGTGAACTGCCTTCGCTACTAAGTCACCGCTGAAGTCCCAGGGGGGGAGCAAGAAGTCTGTGTGCGACGATGTCGTAGTCACATCTTTTAAGCCCTCAAGAAGGCTGATGTTGTGGGGGCGTGATAGTTAATATCGATCATCCGCAACAAGATATCTTAAAGAGACATTGAATACGAACATCAATCTGTTCCATGAAGCGGTACCTCTGCTGGTTGGAAATGTACCATTTCCAAAATCCTCCACATATTTCCATCGAACTGAAAGATCCGGTTTGGTAGAGGTAACTAAGCGCCGAAACAAAATCAGCATGAGAGCATATCTAAGGCCCAAATTGTTAGGTACTCACCTTTGATGCCGTACACACGGCCTTCCAGTGACCTAGAAGTTAAGCCGCCAAGGACGGTGGTTTCTTTGGCGTAGGAGGAATGAAGGTGTTTATTCTTCCTCATTCGCGGACTAAAGTCCCAGACCTGAAATGTCCCATGTTTCAGAAAGTCCATGAGAAAGCGCGAAAGACGACGCACTTCTTCCTTCCCCTCCTTGATCAGCAATTGTTGGCGGCTGTTAGTGCTGTCAGTAGATGCGTTCATGGCCTCTGGAAACTTCCCCTCTAGTCTGGTTGGTATACTTGATGGCCAACGCTGTTGATCCAACATTTCTTTCCACCTGAGGTTGAAGGCAAGATCAATCCTTCCATCTTGGGGAATCATGCGTGCAACTTTGAACGGGTGCGGCTTGTTGCATTTTTGGAACGGGTGCTGCTTGTTGTACTTTTCTTGTTCTTCAAAGAGGACAGACTGGATGACACTTTCATATAAGTCGGGAAAAATGAATGATGCCGGGCAGTATGGGAACTCGATTCCAGTGAGCTCGGCACAGCGATACCTTGAATATTCAAGAGGGGGGTCCCTTGTAAAAGCGACTGAACCATTCTCTAGCAGTAATGGAGGCATAATGACAATGTGCTTGGTAATGCTATGCGCCAAAGAACGCTTCGTCAATAAAAGAAAGGTATCCGGGTGTTGGAGCTTACTAGCTGTAGTAAGATCCCACTTGCGTAAGTAAGGGACGTCATGAGGGGAATGTGACGATGGTTCTCTTACAATGTTGGACTTCAAAGCGGGTAATAACCTCTAAAGATTAGCGAAGAGCATTCAGATTTCAGGGTTGAATGTGGCTTTTGGAATCGATTGCCGGGTGTTTCTGGGTTGGCCGCTTCCGTAATCTTACATCTCTAAGGAGGTCAAAGTCTTTCTACTATAGGGTAGCAACATAAGTAGATGAGACTTGAAAATGGACCTCCGATCGTGGTCTATCTAGTTCGGGTTCTGATTGAGTGCATGTCAAACCGCATTCCACTGACCTCATGTTCAATTTGCCAAGGGGGCGGCGATTGCGTAGACTCTGTGTCTTCATTGGGCTTGCTGCCGTTGCGTCGCCGTAACCGAAACGGCGACATGGTCGATGATGGGGGAGAGGGAGGAGGATATGATATGCTGAAGGAAGGGTATCACATCGCGTGTTGAGTGCTCAGGTGGTTAAGTTGAGTATGGGCGAGATGTGTCGAATCGGCGGGGAAGTCTTGGACAAGAGGGCAAAATGAATGTGTAGATGTGTGTAGAGAAGAAAAGGAAAAGAAATGTGGACGGGAGGGCTAGAAGGGTGTGAGGGCTGGACCCACACGACAGGGAGACAGAGACGTGAATCACAAGAATATGGGTAAATTGTTGGCAGCACTGTTGGGGTGGCTGGGAGGCTAGTCCTTATACAGAACCCTCGTCTTACTGGCTGGATTTAACCCTCCAAACTGACAAGACCCGATGATGTTCCAAGCTGTAACATGTTCGTCTGTTGATCGTGATTGGTTGGGAGAAGCTCGTTTTGACCTGGATCCGAGTCGACTCACCCCGGTCGTGGATGGTTGGCGCTTCGCGCTTGCCATCTCGTCGTCTTACCGGCTGCAATACTCTTCCAAATTGATGTTGGGCCCAATTGTTGTTAATAATCTCATTGGAAGACGATGCATTACTCTGCAGAATCCGAAAACCAAAAGCTGCACCCAGTCTATTAGAAGGATTGTATTCAAGGTGCCAACAAGCCTGGCAACATGATCATTCGATACCTTGATGGTCTTCTTCGCCACCGTTCGAACCTCCTCCCACTTCAGCTGATACATCCATCCGCCGGACGTGAAATCCGAGTACAGGACCGTGCTCATCCTGGCCGGCCCGCCTCTACTATATATAAGCCCACTTCATCGGCTTGAACCTCAACCCCGGCTCAGCTCCGATATTTCGGACCCCCGGTTCACCCTCTAGTCTAGAGTAGTAGCAGCACCTATGACCTCCCAATCCCTCCTTTTCCCCATCTTCTTCCTCTCCGCTGCCTTCTGGGAGCGCGTTACCGTGCTTTGTTCGATTCGTTACATTCTAGATGTACAAAAGAGATACATTCGATAACCATCAAAGATAACTCCCAGTTTACGTACAGATTCGGAATCCAGCACTTATAAGGGTTGACGGACATGCCCTCATCACGCCCTCGACGCCAGCTATCAGATCTCTGCCATCAGCACCCTTACCAGTGTGCCACTGAACTCCGGTAAAGGACAAAACGCACAGTTGCGCACCTGCCGTGACCAGGTGCGGGTTGATCGCCGCTGCGCCAGCCGCAACCACTCCCCCGCTTGCCAGGATCCCAAGCAGAGGGAGTATCGGATGTTTTGCTTGAGAAACAACTTCGCCCTTGCCCATTTTCCTGGTGGGGCACGCGGTTCTTCCGCAAAGGGAGGGGCCGCCGCCGCGGGGCTGTCCATGGCGGCTTCAAGCTGACTTGGCCTCTCTTTGCAGCGTGAGAGACGGTGGGTTAGTTCGCGAATCATTTTCAGGGCCAGCCCGCTAGCATCCAAAAGTGTATTACATATATACATTTCGGTCCCTTCACCGCACGCATACACCGACACTGTCATCACCAACTTTTCCACTTTCATCCTCGGAACTTAGGTAGCTAACTCCTATACCCCGCACAATTCTTCGCCCAAGCACCACTAGTAGGACTCGCCGGAAACGCCTTCATCACACCCTCAATACCGCTTATGATATCTCTCCCACGATTTCCATCAACAGGGGCACACTGGCCTGCCGCTGCATGAGCCCCTACGTTCCCCCAATCCATAGCAGCAACGGAAGCCGCACAAAAATTAGCACCGGCGATTATGACAAGCGGTTGAGCGAGCACAGCGCCGGCAACAATCACTCCCACACCCGCTAACAGGCCGAGTAGGGGGAGCGCGTTCCGCTCGAGGAAACGCTTCGCTCTTGTCCATCTTTCTGCTCGACGACTGCTTCTGTCGGACTCGGCGGCACCAGTACTTGCAGGGTTCTTTTCTGATTCCCACTCATTTGGATGTGCAGCGCAATCGTATATCTCCCTGTACTGCCTTTTTTTGCAGTCAAAGAGGTCCCGCTGGCTGACTCTGAGCCCCTTCTGGAGCATCTGCAGTTTGTGCAGCTCGCTCTTCAGATCGGCCTTGTACCGGTCAAACTCCTCGCGGGTGACGTCGGCAATCCCATGGAGTCCAGACCGTAGGCCGTCGAGCTCCGTCTCCAGCTTGTGACATGCGACGTTGTAGTGCTTCATCAGCGTGCGGCCGGCGGAGGTGTCGTCCAGGTAGCGCTTCTCGTCCACGAGTTCGCGCTGGATCTGATGGACTGGCAAGGCTTTGCTTCTGTTGGTTGTGTGATAGATGAGGTCCCGAACAATGGACCGGGCTGAGACTTGGTCCCCACGCCACTGGTAAACCTGGCTGCCGGCACTTTGTAGGGAGCCCCAGAAGCTGGGTGTGTCTTTTAGCTCCTTTTCTCGTGCGGCGGCAGCTTGACGATCACTTGCACTTTGTACCATATCCCACTTTGTGGTTATCAGAGCTGTAGCTGTCGAACCCTGTTGGCCACACATGTCTCGAAGGATGTTGAAGGTCCTCATAGCCGATCCACTGACTCGGTTGTCGGTGATTGAATGAAGGCAAAGGATTCCCCCCAACCGAACACGGTTGGCATGGAGTTGACCGAGAAAGAAGCCAAACTCTTTCAGAATCTCAACGTCCGAGATGCGAGTGTCGTTAAAGCCGGGAGTGTCGGCCACAAAGATACGCTGGCCATGTTCAGTGTAACTGTAGAGATCGACCGAAACAGTACCTGAATGCAGGAACCGGCAGTCAGCGCTCGCTCATCGGTAAAGATCGCGTGGGGTTGATAGTCCCATCCGCTTGAGGCCAGTGGACTCACAGGATTGGAGATCGTGTCCTTCACCGGCATCCTGTCCTGTTAGTTTTGTGACGAATCGACTTTTTCCGCTGCCCGTCATCCCGAGGACGAGAACGACAATGTCGGATGGACTCATTGGACATTCATTGCGAAGCATGGTTGGTCCGACGTGATAGAAATCTGATCGATCAAGATTCGGTTGACAGTGGGTATTGCTGGGATCTGGGTAAGGGCAGTGAATAAGCTGATGATGGTGTCATATGTGATGAAGACTTCGGAGTGGGGAAAGTCGGTTGTATTAGTACACTGTCAAGGGTCCAAGTTGACCGGCCACAGAGCCTCATTCTCTTGGCAATGTGTGGACGTGAAGCAACGTATCGGCAATAGTAGTAGCAGATCGGGACCGAAGCGCACTGGAGAGAGAGTATTGGACGGGCACATGTCACAGGCTTGCATTCGGGCACCTTGCGAAAAGCAAATTGGGCGACCACGTCTTGAGCTGAAGATGCGTGGCCCCGTTCTATTGTTTGTGGCATTCTCGGCATGCAGAATCTCAAACAATTTGGAGGCCGACTAGAGCGAGCTGAACAGATGCAGGCACACGAGGGAAGACGGCAACTGGTGGGGAACAACCTCAAGCAGGCTGGCGAACCCGACGACAGAACACCTGACGTCCTTGGGTCTCAACATCTGCAGTCAAATTGGGCTTCAACAGCCTTACTGATACTATCGCAAGGGCACGCTTCCGGACTTCGAATTGAGAATTTGAGGTTGGGTGCAATCGCAGGAGGGTGGTGAAACGTGTTCCCTGGTGCAACATCGCGACGACTTTCCTTATTGAGCGAAGGGGCTATCCTCGGGACTGAATATTAACTGTGAACATGTCAGTCGTCGATCGTCGTTCTCTCGCTAACTTACTCCTACCAAACTTCTAGTAGGGACTCTACGACAGCGACAGATACCATACCCTTGCAGTTCTTCTCTGTTGCCTTGGTTCCCCCTCGCTCGCTCCTCTTGATTCCGCGAGATCAGGATATCAAGTCCCACCCTGCTAGGCCATCATGTCATCCTCTATCATCAGCGAGTCTTCTTTCTTTCCAACATTTTCCCCTCGTCCCACTGATATTATTGTGGCTTTGATGGGAATGGTTGGCTCTGGAAAAAGCACTTTCATCTCGCGTTTGATCGGCGAAGATCTCGGAATTATCGGCCATGGCCTTCAAGGATGTAAGCCTAGGTCACGATTGGACACTTACCCGCAATGTCCCGACTAATTGATTTCCGTCTCGCAGTCACTCAAGAGGTCAATTACTACGTCTTCCCTTACTCCAAATTCGTCGATGTCTACCTGGTCGATACCCCCGGCTTCGATGACACCAACCTCACCGACGGCGACATTCTCCGCACCATCAGCGTTTGGCTCGGCCAGACATACTCCAGGAATATCAAGCTGAACGGCCTAATATACCTGCACCGGATCACGGATCCTCGTATGCAAGGCTCAGCTCGGAAGAATCTTTTGGTCTTCAAGAAGTTGTGTGGGGAAAATGCTCTCAACCACGTCACTTTGGTCAGCACCATGTGGGATGCTGTCCAAACTTCTGATGGCGTGCGCCGGGAGCGCGAACTCCTGGATACCCCTGACTTCTGGGGGTTCATGCACGCCAAGGGCGCGGATGTGGAAAGGCACAACAACACTCGAGAGTCTGCCATGGAGATCCTGGAGAAGTTCGTCAAGCAAAACTCCGCCGTCGTAACTTCTTTACAAGAAGAACTTGTTGACGGCAAAAAGAAGTTGCTAGAAACAGAAGCCGGAATAGAGCTCAACAGCGACTTCCAAAAGATGGAACAGCATTTCAAGATAGAACGGCAAAGGACGCTCATCGACTTGGAGGAAGCTATAGCAGAAAACGATACAGAAGCGACAATAGAGCTGGAACGTTACCAGAGAGATGTAGACGAGAAGGTGGCGCAGATTCTAACGCAGCGGGAACAGCTGAAGATGGACTTGGACAAGATGATCGCGGCAACCGACATTGTTCGCGCTCGTGCAAGGGATCGGAATTATAGAATGGGTAAGCTGAGCAGCAGGAATACGCAGGTTAGTGTAACACCAGCGGAATCAATGTTGATGCCAGCACTGCTGCCGTGCGGTCACGAATCGGATAGGGAATCCATCAGAAGCAGGTAAGTCCAACGCAGATCACAGACGCTGCAAACACAGCACTTGGGCTTTTCGCTTCTGCTAACAGCTTTTCCAGGAGGGTTTCATCATCATGCGATCAAAGACATAACAGAATACGTCCTGCAACCAGGCGTGAGATGTTCAAAGGGATAATGGGAAGAGGGCCAAGGATGGTGGTCGAGGAATCAGACTCAGTAGACAGTCTCGTCTAGGTAGGCGGGGCATTGTGGCGTTCGTCTTGTTATCCTCTCTCTTTTTTCCTTTTCTTTTTGGAGTAGGAGATTTGAAGAAGATTGCCAAAAGAAGGCGATAGAAAATGGTGAACGAAAAGAGGGCCAAGATGGAGATAACCAGTGCCCTGAGAACACGTTCAAGACATGAGAAAACACCCCGCGTTGGAACATATCGAACAGTTAAGCCAGCCCCATGACACAACTGAAGAACCCATCATGCTTGCCAAACTCGTGAAGAAACCCATCAATCGGCAAGAACCGATCACCAAAACCTCCTTCCATCCGAGTTCAGACGCTCCTTCTCCGACCGCAAGCTGTCGTCGAAAGTGGAGTTATGCCAAGCAACAGGTGGCAGGACGGGGTAGCAGTCGTACCTGTTTTCTCGGTCCATGATCCTTGCCAGTGCTTGTGTCCATCAGCACTAAACGGAAGCGAGGACTGTGACAGCAACTGCGGGGTGAAGAAGTCCAGCTGTCCCTCCGCCGCAGGACGGGAGAAAGAATGAAAAAAGAGAAAAAATGGAAAAGAAGAAAACGCGGTAGAGAGGAACTGAAAAGGAACTGAAAAGGAAAGGAGGGAAAGAGACGAGCACCGCGGTGGAAAGGAACAATCTCCGAGCTGGAAGACGACGGATATAAACACCACAAGAACCAACCACAAGGACCACATTGGAACAAACAAACAAAGATAGTAACACATGCCACCTATAATCCAACAGGAACGCCGAAGAGACATAATGTACCTACTGTAATCGTACATTACCTCTTTCACTCACATCCCTCTTCACCTCTCTCTTCACCTCTCTCTTCACTCCCTCTTCACCTCCCTCTTCACCTCCTCCACCTTCACCTCCTCCACCTCCTTGTCTTTCACCCACCTCACTTCGACAAAAACTTCTGAAAAGCCGACTGATCAATAATCACGTTACCCACAGCCCTCAACCTCTTCCTACCGGCCTTCTGCTTCTCCAACAGCTTCCTTCGTCGTGTGATATCACTAGCGTGCAGCTTGGCCAACACGTCCTTCCTGAACGGCTTGATGGTCTCGCGGGCGACGATGCGTCGGCCGGCAGCGGCTTGGATGATGACCTCTGTTTTTTGTGTCGTTAGCACCTCTCTCCCTTGAGAGAACTCCAGAGATCGAGCGAAGCGAGGGAAAAAAAAAAAAAAAAAAAAACCAAAGCAGAATGGAAAAGGGGGAGTAAAACGTACCAAACATCTGCCGATCCACATGCTCCTTAAACTTAGTAACCCACTGCCTCCCCAACCTCTCCACCTGACTAACATGAACAATCCTCGCCACCGCATCGACCGCCTTCTTATTGACCAGTAAATTCAGCTTCACCAGCTGCGCCTGCCTCCACCCCGCATCCTCATAATCCAGCGTCGCATACCCCTTCGTCGCGCCCTTCAGCTTGCCAAAGAGATCATCGACCAGCGAAGCAGCGGGAAGCTCATACTTGAGAATGACCTGCGTAGCGGTGAAGAACTCCAGCGACTTTTGCACGCCGCGCGCGTTCTCGCAGATCTCGATGCACCGGCCCACGTATTCTTCTGGTAGAGTGACGGTGGCGTTGACAAAGGGCTCGTAAAGCGTGGCGGAGCGGATGCGGTGGTCGTCTGGGTCGGGGAACTCGGCCGGGTTGGTGACGATGACTTCTTCGCCGGTGGACCAGACGATCTTTGTAGGGACGGCGGGCTCGGTGATGATGATGCTGGCGCCGTGTTCCTGGCGGAGACGGTCTTGGAAGACGGAGCAGTGGAGAGAGCCCAAGAAGCCCAGACGCCAGCCGGCGCCCAGAGCTTCGGAGTAGTCCTTTTGTAAAGTGACGGAGCGGTCGTTGAGGACAAGGTGGGAGATGGAGTCGGCCAGCCGGCCGTAGTCGTCTTGGTTGGTAGGGAAAGCGGCGACGAAGACCATGGGCTTGGGCTCCTCGAATCCAGGGCAAGGCTCGACGATGTCTTCGCAGCCGACGTTGGTGAAGGTATCGCCTAGCTTGGCGTCCTGGATGCGCTTCATGCCGGGGTTGAAGAAGACGTAGCCGACCTGGCCTGCCCTCAAAACCTTCTGGGGGACGGCGTCGGGGTACTGGATGCCGACTTCGCCGACGATGTACTCGTTGCCCGTGGCGAAGGAGTAGACTTTATCGCCCTGCTTGAGCGTGCCGTCGAAGAGACGGACGAGCAGGACGACGCCCTTGAAGGTGTCGTACCACGAGTCAACCAGGAGCATGCGCAATGGCTTCTTGGCGTCGCCCACGGGAGCCGGCACGTTCGAGATGACCGCGGGCAGGATCTCGCCCACGCCTTGACCAGTCTTGGCGCTCACCTTGACGGCCGTGGAGGTGTCTAGCTCAAAGACGGTTTCCAACTGTTCCAACACGCGCGGCACGTCGGCGCTGGCCATGTCGATCTTGTTGACGACGGGCACCAGAGACAAGCCCTGCGCAAAGGCGAGGTAAAAGTTGGCGACCGTCTGCGCCTGCACACCCTGCGAAGCGTCGACCAGCAGCAGGGCGCCGCTGCACGACGAGTAGGACCGTGTTACTTCGGCGCGGAAGTCGACGTGGCCGGGCGTATCGACGAGATGGAGGAGGTAGTCGAGGCCGTCCTTGGGGTTCTTGTAGATCATGGTGCATGTCTGCGCCTTGACGGTGATGCCGCGCTCGCGCTCGACGTCGAGCTTATCCAAGACCTGCTTGTTTCCATCGCCGGCCGTGATCGTTCCCGTATGCTCCAACAGTCGATCGGAGAGTGTACTCTTGCCGTGGTCGATGTGGGCGACGATACAGAAGTTTCGGTAGCGGTCGAGCGGAATGGCGGCGATTCGTTTCTCGATCTCGATCGCCTTCCTCTCGAGGGGCATCTGGGAGGTAGCAGTGGTGCTGTTGTGTCTTCGCGCGGGAACGGTGACGGGCACCAGTAGTCGGGCGGTCGTCGGGAGGAGGAGGAGGGAGCTGCTGAGCGGCCTCAGAGCTGGAGGGGGTCTGGTTCGGTCATTCTGGCACGATTCGAGGCTCGCCAACGAGGAGAAGCCAGCTCTACCTGGCAGTGTCCTTGGTGGTTGTTGACATGATGTCGTAATGGAGGGAAGACGACTACTTCTACGAGGCAGACGAGGCAGACGCGCGCAAGGCCTCAGACATGGCCGCATCAGAACGTCGGGACGACAGAGCGCACCACGCATTCAATTGGACGTCACCGGGTCATGAAAGAAAGTGATTGGGAAGAATTGGTATGGATTGGTCGCAAAACGAATCGCGACTCGCACTTGGGAGAGAATGACGGACGGCCTGAGATACAGTGGCCCACTGCGAATCCTCTGGACGCTGCTGCCGAGTCCCAAAATTCGTCCCGCTCCAAAAATCCCCGAGCTCTTATCTTATCGGACCCTGATTCTCGGGCAAGGTCTAGAGCAAAAAGTACAGGTACTTTGCGAGTTTCAAAGCACGGCGCAGTAAGCGGAGCTCATGAGAAGATGGAAGTACCGGTACTTCGCTCGGCTTGACATCCGACCGTGACCTCTCCCATCGTCAGCTAGAGATGGATGTAAACAAACCACCCCTTTATAGAGACAACAGCGCAACCGCGAAACATGATTCAGACTTTGCTCTATGAACCTGTTCTTGCTTCGAAGACGTCTAATGCAAAAGGTCTTCAACAGCACTTTACATGAACAATCATATCCCACGCTCCTCCCATCACCCTCCGATGCTACTCTCCTCCACCAGTCTGATGCGCCAGCTCTCGGTCTTCCCCCTACGCTATCGACCACACATTCTAATCCGCCAATTTCCAACCACTTTCCGTTACCAACGTCTTTCGAAGCTTTCTTTATCCCTTCTTTTTGCTCTTTCTCTTTCCTCATGATTATGTATAACATTTCAAAGCAGTATAGGTATCAAGAAGAAACACAACAGCGAAAAACACTTATGTCCACGGTGAAAAGTTTAACAGACAGAAGCCAACCGGGGCTTCGCACATCCCACCCATCCCACGCATTCCGTGTTCCCATCGCCCGTCCACCCATACCTTCCACTCCCTGGCCCTTCCCTGTCCTCCCAGTTTCTCTCCTCCCATTGTACCACCCCGGCGTTCTTCCATCCATCCATACATACTCCAACACTCACCACCCTGTTATCAAACCCACGGATACGAGTAGAGTGTATCCACACTCCCTTCCCTGCTGCTCCTCTTATGCTTGGGTCCTGCCTCCTAAACAAGCACCCACTCGCTTCCTCTCTTGAGGAACTTATCCAGCATCAGCGTGAGGTCAGACAAGACGAACCGACAAATGTAAAGCGCAAAGAATTCCGCCGCATGCCTAGTCCTGAGCTCGAGTCCCACCTGCGTCTTGTCGGCGTGCCGGAGGCCTGGGTCTTCGACTTGGCGAGCGATTTGGTCTGTTTTCTTTCGTTAGCAAACTGGCAAGGGGAAAGGGGGAAGAGACAGAAAGACATACCAACCAACTGAGCCGCATCAAACAATCTCGCCAACGAGCTCATATAATTCGCATTAGGCCCCTGAAACAGCACGTTCCCCACGTCTCTCTTCATCGGTCGGTTCGTCGGGTGCGTCGTCATCGGCAGACTAGGGCAGATGATATCCTTGCCTGTTCCCTCGATGGGTGTCGACGCCACACTACCACTGGTCGCACCAGCACTACTGCTTCCCTTGCCCAGACTGACCAGGTTCGCCGAGCTGTTCTTGCTTCGCAACCTCCTCCACGAGAAAGCACTCGTCTTGGCGCTCACGCTGGCTGACCGTGGCATGGACCCATCCTCCGCATGTACTGGGTCCTTGAATGAGGTGGCGTGGGGTCCGACTTCGCTGGCGCCAAGCTTCTTGACTAGGAACTTCTCGACGGTCTCGATCACCGTTTCGAGAGCTTGCATTTCCTCCAACACGGCGTCCGCGTCGCACGTGTCCACCCTGGCAAGCTTCTGTAGCGCAGCAGTCATCAGATCACACTGCGAGATCTTCTCCTCGATGTACTTGAGTTTTACACCCTTGACTCTCCACACGTCCCGTGGGACAAACAGTTTGTTGCTGATGTACCCTCCGCGTGGGTGGCAGAGGGTCTGGTATAGACAGCGCATGAGCCAGAACGGTCGGAGCAGAACATCGCTCGGGCAAGGCTCGAGCGGTGCTGGCGCATCAGCGAGCATTGCGTCCGGCGATCCAGGATCATTGGCATGAGAGTGGAACTCGGCATCAAACAGATACATGCCCGCTGTTCCGACAGCTGTGTCCAACCTTTCTCGGAACGTTCCAGCCATCGGTGTCGGCATGGATGGAATCGTTGGCAGGCGGGTTGTTGAGCCACTTATGCCGAACTGGTTGCTCACTGGCGTGCCAGGAGACATATCCGATACATCATCAATATGCGATACCGAGAGGTTGCGATGGGACTTGGTACTCCGCAAGCTTGATGAAGAAAAGGTCTTCTTCAGACGATGGTCGTCCTGCAAGTAACTCATCGGCAAGGGAGGAGCCCCCCCTTCTCCGAGGGATGGGGAAACCACTCGCCGGGCGGCAAGAGGATTAGCGGAGCGGTGAGGACCAGCAGACAAGGCTTGTCTTTGTTGCACAATGTAATTGTTCGATCGTGCTGGTTGTGGTGGGAATGCTGGCCCGGCTGTGGTTGGTCCCGGCTGAGCAAGCTTCGTGGTCTCGATCTTCAGCTGCTTCATGTTTTGACCAGACAGACGCCGCTGTCTTACGCTCTGATTCGAAGCCCCTGATCCCGAAGTTCCTGGTGGTCGATCTACAGGTAGCTGAGGCAAGGCACCCGCTGGCGGAGGCGGTAATGGGGGTAACGGCCCCTTGGGTTCCGGATTTCTCGGGCTCTCGCTCACCGGAGTAAGCATCGTCGTCGTCGAAGTATTCTGGTTGGACCCTGTAGTAGAGCTATGCCATGTGCGATTCGTTGCCCCGCTGGAGTCGGACTCTCGAGGAACCGGTTGCTTGTTTCCCCGTCCAAACGCAAAGTCCTCGATCTGGTACCCATTGGTCATCTCCTCCAGAAATCGTTCCTCCTCCTCCGAGTCATTGTCCTCGTCGAAGAAGTCATCGTGCCCTGTCCAGCCTCTCTTTCGGTACTCCTCATCCTCCAACTGTTGCTGTAGCCGTAGTTTCCTCTCCCTTTCGTTCGCCAACTCGAGCGCATCCCTTCCCTCATCCCGTACCCGGTCTCTTTGGTATGAGCTTCCCGTGACCGTATCAGACCCATCTCTGTAATATTGGGGCTCCGGCTCAAATCCCTCGTCATACGCAGCTTCTATAGCATCGTCCAACGCAGCATCAAACTCGGCTTCCGTATCCCCACTGGCGGCCCGGATATGCTTCCTTCGTATTCCTGTCGACGAGGATCGCGAGTGTACCGAAGACGCGCTAGATCCACCGGATTCCTCGATAGGATCAAGCCATGATATCGACTCGTGACTGGGATCCCTCTGATGTCCACCCTTCGCCTTGTAATTCCTCGGAGCAGCCTGAGCGCCAGACATGGAATAGTCGGATCGGAACACTTGTTGACGAGGGGCATCCTTCTCGGGCGCCGGTGGAGGTGGTGGTGGCTGAGCGGGTGATAAAGGTCTCCGAGGCAATAGTGGCGGTGGCATGTAAGCATTATCCACCGGTGACCGAAGGTTCGAGGCCTTCTCATATCGCGCCCTAGAAAACGAAGACTGTAGCGAGTATTGCTCGCTAAGGTAGGAAGTAGGACCATTGGAACCCCCCGGTGTCTGGAGAGTTAACGTGGGTGGTGCTGGCGGTCTACCGGAGGGTGGTTGTCGCCTGAACTGAGTCTGGACAGACAGGTTAGGCTCCCGAGTACGGCTACGTTCCCGAGTGTAGGTCGAGAGCATTGGCTCGTCGTCAGACACTTCTGCATTGTAAGCCTGAGCACGCAGGTATCCCCCTTCATCATAGCTTCCGGGCTCCTCTGGAAGTGCCTTCTCATCCAGACTGTCACCGAGGATCCCGTCAAGTTCGTCAATTCTCCCCACGTATGTTTGATGCTGTTGACATGGTTGGTATCAGTGGTTCATCCAAAAGCAGTAACATGCGAGTCACCTACAATAGCTTCTAGTTTCCTGCGATCCTCCTCTGCCGAAGTTCGCTGCAGTACCTCCTGTAATAGGCGGCAAGCTTCTATGTAAGCCCTCCTAGCGGCCTCAAAGTCTTGCCCATTGTCGAGTTGTACTGCGGCGTTTGCCTTTGACAGTGCCTCGGAAAGCATTGCCTTTTTGTTGGAGCGATGGCGATCGCGATCGCGATCTCGGTTTCGGTTTGACAGAGTCGAGTCGGTACTTGGCTTTGCGCCATGCGACGACCTCCCTCGCGATTGCCCTCGGGGGTCGCCGTTTTGTGTGTATGGGGGCATCATGTGGTCCGGCGCGAGTTCTGCAGGAGGTAGCAACCCCGCTGCTTGGTGTGACCGTGGCAACGATCCTGGTGTGTCTTGTAGTATCTGCGGAGCACCATCCCAGAACGTGGTGTTGTCGTCAGGAGGCGGCCTAAGATAATACCGCCTGGGTGGTACCGGTGATTGCCTCCCAATTTCACTGGCCTGGTGCCGAAACTCCTCTTCCAACGAAGGCCCGGCCGAAATGCGCGGCAGGCTAGGTAAGGGCGGGACCGGATGAAGCAGGGGTGAATCACTGCGGCCTCGGAGGTGGCTAACAGAGCGCGGAGAGATTTCTGACGTCGAGGGCCGGCGTTTGTGTGACTTTTGACCAGGTGAGTCTTCCCCCTCTTTCCCACTATCCCTCCTAATGCGCCAACTGGAACCACCACCGTTTGAGCCTTTACTTGACACGGACGAGACAGACCAGCGATTGAGGTTCCTAAGACGATCGCCTATGCTACTCGAGCTCCCAGATCGCGAACGACCTCGCTTATGCGACGGAGGTTTTAGGCCTTTGTTCGAGTCTGGTGATGTTGGGCCGTGGAGTTGCGGCTCATTGAAGGATTCTAAAATGTCCTGGGACGGTCGCGAGTCGGTCGAGACCTCGGAGGGCAGTTGGGACACGGACGACGGTGGAAGACTGAAGGTCGATTGATTATGTTGGGCGGCGGTGGGCACAGTCACAGTACCAAAGCGCTCGGAGTGTTGTTGTCGGTCGGGGTTCTTCTGCCCCTGGGGATAGGGGTTCCGTAAACCGGGGCTGATCAAGTCCCGGTCCGGCAGCCGTGTTCGCGGCGACGGCGACGTGTACGAGGCAGAGGCAGCAAAAGTGGTGACGGTCGCGGGCGGCGTTCGGGCAGAGGAGATGTTGGGGGCTGACGCAGACCCAGGGTTGTTGGACGAGGTCGGGGTCTTGGACGAGGTCTTGGTCGAGGTCGCGGGTGCGGGTGCGGGCGGTGGTGCTGGTGGAGGTGCTGCTATGGTGAAATGGGGCAAGGGCATCGCTAAGGGTCGAAAGGGGAAGCCAAGTCGGCCACTCCCCTACCCTGGAAAATATGGAGGTCACACTCTCTTGGGACTATGTGGTAAAACCAGGGGGGCCAGATGGAAACAACAGGGGGACGGGATGGATGCAAGCCAGATTGGGGGTTACGCAGCACAGAAATGGTACTTCAGTTGTAGTTCCCAGAATGGTCCTGTCTCTCACTCCTGCCCTCGCTCGCCTTGGCCCTTTCACTTCTAATCCTGACGAGTATTGTCTGTTTTTATTATTTCCCGTCCCTTTCGATGGGAGTGCTGCTGTTGGCTGCCCGTCCCGATGGAGGGCTCCAAACAACCGGAGCGGTTTTGCTTTACTGTGGTAGTGTAGTGTAGCGTGGTAGCAACAACTCTTTTTGCTCGTCGGGTTGGCCAATGGAAATGGCTCAAGGGTTCGATGATGGATTAGGTACGGATTGGCGTTGTGCCCCTGTTTCTACCGGTACTAGCTCCTCTCTTCGGGTTTGTGGACGCCGAGTTCACGCCGCCGTGTAATTGCGCGCCACTACCTCTAGTGAGCTGGTCCCTAATGGTCCTCGATGTCCTCGATGGGATGGGATGCTGATCTCGAGACGGGATTCGTGTAAGGTGTGTCAATGTGTGCAATCTGCTGAATGGTGTGCATGTTACACTGAACGCTTTGTTGAGTGACACATAACGGCGGCCTTTGAGTGGTCAATGGTGGTTATTAGCTGGAAAGAGTAGCGTGGGTGCTATGTGCCGAAGCCGTCGCGTTACATGTGTCTGGGTGCGGGATGGATGGATTGGGGGTGGCAGAGAAGGGACAAATGTGGGCGAGAGAGAGATGGATCGAATTCCTCGGATTGCGATGCCCGAGAGTGAAGACCACCAAGGAAGAGGAGCGCTCCGACCCCCGGGGGTTTAGTACTAGTGGATGGGAGACCCATTAAATATCTATGGCTCTTCAACCTCTTTTGAAGCCTCAGTTTATACACGCTGTATCTATCCAATGTGTGATATGAGGCAGTCATTCTTTTTGCGCTTTTCTTAATCTCTTCCCTGCTTTGGCTTGCCCGTCTCGTCTTGTCGCATTGTCGCCCCGGCAGTCGCTGTCCAAAAAGTCACACAGCAATCCAACATCGAATTGGTAAGGTGGAGTGGGGTGGGGAGATGACCGGAGATCCACGCAGCCAGGTCCCCGCCAATGCCAAAAACGTGCTGCAAGAGCGACCATCACAGGCTTCAAGTGCCGCCGCAGGGACAATGGAACCCACAGCGCCCATCGCACAGTTCCTGTTAGAGGGTATTCCCGGATTCTGATTGGTTGCAATTAAAGATCATCACTCTGTGCCTGTGGAGTTGCACCTGCCTTCTCCCCATTTCCCATTTCGTTGCTCCTCCCACGTGCTGAGCAACGGTTCCGTTCGCTCGCATAACCCGATCTTGAGATCTTGACATGACTTGCATTTAACATCCTGATGTTTGCTTCAAACTTTTCAATCTTCATGTTTTCAAGATCGACATCCCTCGGGACATGATGGCGGTCGCATTAACAACACCCCAGAGACGCCACAAAGGTCAAGCATAATAGCTCCTATGATATCAGCGGCATCCTCCATCTTCCATGCCCCTTGCCAATGTCGCTACCTATAACGCCCGGTTTGCTAATGGGCGTCACTCAACCCTCTTACCTTCTTCGCAGCTTTGCTACGTCCAAAACGCGTGGTGTTTCAGGTCGTTGCGGTAGCATTGATGACCGTGTGGTATTTGTTGTTGGCGGTCGTTCGGCGGAAACAGCGGTCTTCCCGTCGTCAAGGGAAAGGAAACCACAGAAAAAGGGACGGAATAGGAGGTATTGTCCCAGAGATAATTTTTTGTTTGATTCCCATGTTCCTTTGACCCACAACCGAAAGCCATTTTCCCGCGGTATAGGTATATGATATCAAGTGCTCAAGTTCTGCCACGAAAGCACAGAAAGACACGCTCGCTTGCTTTGTGTTTCCCGGCCCTGCCTGGTATGGTATCTGACTTCAACGAGTGTCCAAAAGTGTTTCAAAAAGACGCCTGCCCATGTTGTTTTGCCCCTCTATATCCCGTCCCATCATCAACTCTCCAACTGTGCTGTGTAACCTTGCGCCATCTCTGTTTATATAGCCGCCGACCGTGATGACCGGACTGATCGTGCGTAATTGTTGGGTATCGGTGGTTTCTGTCCGTAGACAAAGTATCTGCAGATGGTGATGTCAGTGTTTGATACACTCGAGGGAGTGAAGAGGTTCAAGGAGAAGGGCAAAAAGGAAGACTTACGTCAAAAAGTAAAAATGTACCCCCAGATTCCGAATGTCCTTCCTCACATCTACCAAAAACACCTCCACCTCCTCCGGCGACATCCCCAACCCCTTTGTGAAAATAGTCATGCTGACAGCATGCAAACCCTCAAGAAAGTTGGTCATCTGCCACACGCCCATGACCTTTTGGTCCTTCCCTTTAGGCCACGGGTTCCCCGGTATCACGAGCTTCTCCTCAACCACGTTGACGAACCCGGCTTCTTCCATCCACTGCTTGTACCTCCTCGGTGCTAGCATGTCTCTCCCCAGCCGTTGACCGCCCTCAATGTACATCCGCGTCCAGCGCTCGAGGGCGGTGCCAGCTATGGTGTTGTCCACCGATTGTATGTGGGGGTAGTAGTCCTGCCACTCCATCCAGCCGCCGGGGTTCAGTTGCTCAAAGGCGGAGATCATGACTTCTTTGTGGGATTTGAAGGCGTGGAACATTAAGCGGAGGTGGACGTAGTCGAACTGTTGCGAGAAAATCCACTCATCTTCGGCGTCATCTACTTCAAAATGGCAGTTGGGAGGTACACTAATCGGTGAAAGGAGTTAGCCTGTTGTTGACGGTGATCTGAGGCTCCGACAGCATGCTCATGTTTGAACAAACGGTAAGTGGGTAACTACTTACTACTCGGGCTGTATGGGACTTAGATCAGTCCCTACTATATGAGCCGCTGGATATTGTATTGCTGAAGATACCAACTGTTAGTCGACCATCACAAAGTGTTCGAAGCCGCCTTGTTTTCTGCTCACCAAACTCGATTGCCCATATACCAGTCCCTATTGATGTTCGTTAGTGGAATTTCGTGTAGTCTGGGCCCGAACAACCTTACCTGTACCAATATCGAGGACCGACTGTGGATTTGTTATTGGCGCGAACCCAAACTTCCCCTTCAGAAGGCGCATAAACACGGCATGTTGTAGATCTGCCAGCGAGGGGGTGTTAATATCCTGAGACCATGAATCCGACCTCGGTGATCTCCCCCGTAGAAACTTACCTAATCGGTCCTGCTCAATCTTTTCCATGTAAAATCCCACGGTCAGCTCCCGTACGTAACCCTTACGAAAAGGCCAGACGTAACACTAACTTTGTCATTGGGCATCCAGTACTCTGCCGGTCCAAGGTCAGTTCCCGTCCACGTGAAAGGTTGCACCCGAGACACTTACTGCCCTGCTTGTACCTGTGAAACGTCCTCCCATGTTCCTCGACGTAGTTGTAAATGCTGGATCGTAACGAGGATGTCGACAGTCTGTAAGAGCGGGGGCGCACAAGGAAGGCAAAACTGTCAGATAGCCGTTCACGTCCCGCCAGCAGTGAAACCTTCAGGGGAGGGAAGGATATGTGGGAGAGCGCTGCAAGGAAAAGACTGTTTTCACTTACGCCCCTGTCATGTCGCCCATAGCCGAGTCTGCGTCGGAGTCCACCTGGTTCTCGCGAGTATATGATTCAGCACTCGTCCTTGCTCTGTGCTGCGTTCGTTGAGCCGCTTCCCATTCAGGTCCGCCACCAGCACTTGCTAACTCCTTCGCCGCCATGATATTTTCATCCGTGAGGGAAGTCCTGGAATATTACCCTTTGCTCACTTACACTCAGCCCAGCTGAAAATTGCCCGCTATTGATGTGGTCACCCGACACCATGGCCTCCCTTTCCGGATCGTTATTCGCGACATGGCGAGCGTAAGCTGCATCGTTCGGCGCTAGATCCTCGACTTCTGTGGCCGCCGGCACATACGACGAAGTAGACGGCGCTGATTCGGAAACCGGCGTGTACACGTACGACGATGGCGGACGTATTGATGAGGAGGAAGCTGACGCGACTGATGTCGACGGTTGTTGCTGATGTTCTGATATGGCGGCTTCAATGGCCTTGTCGTCGCGGAAGGGCTCGTAGTATTGATGGGTGTGTTGGAAATAAACGTCGCCGGGGACACTTGGCGCAGTCTTTGAGCGTGCCGGTTGCGGTAGTAATCGTGGCGGCAAGGGCGACGGAGAGGCTGGTGTTGGCAGGCGCGTCGTCGATGTTCGCGTTAGGGGTGATGCGCTTGCTACTGTTGGTAGTTGCGTCAGGTATGTCTGTGCTCGCTCTGGTACTGGGGCCGGGGCCGGTTTGGGGGCCAAAGCTGGCAAGTTTGGCAGCGAAGATGACGACGGGAAAGGAAGCGGCGACGGCAATTGTAATGGCGATTGCAAAGTGCTCGATCGCGAATGTTGTGATGGCGGTGGTGGTGGTGGTGGTGGTGGTGGCGGCGGTTGATACGAAGGATGCTGGCGGTTCTGCTGGGTCGGCTGGTTGAGCACTGGACTCGGTGGTTCTTGGTCGCAATGATCGCCTTGATATGGTCGCTTCCCCTTTCCCTTCCCTTTCCCCTCCCCCTCTCCCCCCGGAGCTTCAGACATTTCCACTTGTCCCCGCGGTCGCTATTTCCCCCCCTTCTCGTTTGACGACCAACGACTGTCGACTTGGACGGAATGTCGTGTCGCACCGTAACGCCCGTTTCTTTTCGGCGACGCCTCTCTGCCGTTGAGACTCGGGATTCGGGGATGACGACTCGGACGGCGTTGGTGAATGGCGCAATTGCTGTTCCTCGATACCGTATAACTCGGGGCGATCTTTCTGTCCGCGGAGGTGTCCGATGGGCGTCGGCGTCGGCGTCGGCGTCGGCGTCGCGCGACCTGGCTGGCGAGGTACCTATGTTGTTTGGAAGCACAAACGGCAACCCGCAAACTGACGCTTGTCCCTGTTGCTGACTGGATGCTGACTGATGGATTGCCACTGGAGGAGTTCCCCGCCGCCAACACGTGGCGCTGGATGTTGGCCCGTTGTGCCCCGTTAACGTTGTGTGCGGTGCTCCGTGACCCGTCGCGGCCGGGTGAGGTTTCGGTCGGGTAGGGCGGCCGCTGGATGTCGTTCTGGAGTCGCTGAGTCTGGGCTTTCCACTTTCAGGGCAGAGGTCGCACAAGGGGGACATGATGGGCGATTATGGGGCCAACACCAAGCGGTAAAGCTTCCAGTTGGTCGATGCTGGCGAACGGTCCCCGTCGCGTCAGCTGCTGTGGTAGGGGTGCCCCAGCATCGTTAGCACCGGAACAGCACACCCGTAACCGCAACGGCCGGTGGGAAAGGTTACCTAGGTTACCTTTTCCATTCCAGAATGTGTCCACGATCTGTCGACAAAGAGCCTCGGGCGGACATGAATCTCTGCCGGAAGCCAAGCCGGTGGCCGCTACATTTCTGGGCTGCTGTGGTGATGACTGATGCCACTTGAACACACACAGCGAAACTCTGGAGAGAAGGAATGCCTGCCAGGTGACAGCAGGTGGGCCCTGTGCATTCATTGCTTCTGCGTGCGCATTATTTGATCCTGCAATATCGCACTTGATCTTCCGATCTTCCAGCTGAGGAATTGACCGCTTCCAGAAACACCTGATGCGCCATCACCACCGTCATCAATATTTACACCAGACATTCATTTTACTAGACCATTTGATAGTGCTTATAGCCCGTTATTGTTCGGCCTGTCATTGCTGCAGATAGCACAGTCAAAGTCGATGCTGTGTCGCAATATCGAGACAAACTCAGCAGCAGATCAGTCCATCTTCTTACCACCACAACCCAAGGGAGCTTGAAGAAAACGAAACTAGAGGTCATCACGGGGAATCAAAAAGAAACGAAATCGTACTTGAGATGATGATGTGGTAGGACCGGCGGCCACCTCCGGAAGCGATCAGTGTCACCGTAATGTCGCACCCAAAACCACCCAAGACCTGCCTCCGCGAATCCTTCTCACACCCTCGGCCTCCCATTCCAACGCTCTCTCATAATCCTCGCGTTTCTGGCGCTTTATTCGGCCCTCGCCCGTCACCTATCTCAACGCCTGCAAGTGCCGAAACGGTGTTTTACTCACGTGTCCGGTTTTCAAAACCGTTGCCAAGCCAGACACGGTTGCGATCCTATTTCTTTGGTTTATTTGGGTTTTTTATTTTTTTTATTTTTGTTGGTCTCGGTCTTGCTTTCGTTATCTTTAGGAACTTCGTTCGATCTTGCTCCGGGGCTCCGGACCCCACTCCGGCCTCGGCCCGGGCCTTGGACTCCCGTCCCGGCGCAGCCCCACAAACCCGTGGGGTCGAATGCGTCGGTGCCCGTCTCGCCGACTGGCTCCCACTTTTATGTTTTCCGAAGAACGTTTCCCATCAACTCCCGATTTTGCCCAGGTTCGGAGACTTGCAACATTGTGGCACTCTTGCAAACACCGCCAGCAACTCGATCCCGAGCCTCATTGAGTTGAAAAAAAGTCAACATGACTCCAGCTCTCAATCTAGGCTCCATATTCTTTTTATTTCTGATCTCGGAATTTGCCTTCTGCTAGTGTGAAGGTGGCGCTTCAAAAACACATTGTTCTACCATTCCAACTAATCTCTCCACAACTATACTTCGGTCGCGCTTCATAAAGCGTTGTGGGCTTTCCAGTCTTTGTCGGGGATGTGATGCTGCAGAGTTGACGGCTAAACACTGTTCTGCTGGAATACATGTGGAAGACGGGCAGACGGCGACTTCAAGTGGTGACGTATACCCGTGCTGTGAAAAGCCGCTTTCCTCTTTCTGGGGGACGGAGACGGAAACCCGTATTCTCGTGCATCACTTCAAGAGTTTATGCATCTGGGGAAGCTAGTTGAGCCTCCGTCCGGTTAATGAAACACCCTTGGCATCGATTTCTGTTATGCGTTCCCCCAATGCCCGAGAATTGGTGTCAGAGATTGTCGCAGTCGTCGACAGCGCTCCCTCCATTGGCGCGCATGGGATAAAGTGGCGGAATGTCACGGGCCAAGTACTTCCTGAATAGGGTCACTGACGGAGATCGACCCCCGAAACACTCGGCTAAAACTGGAGGTCACCTTTATGCTGGATGGAGTATACTTGACCGATTGGCGGCGTTTATGTTTTGCGTGGCCCCGGAGTGGCATGGACTTCAAACGCGTCACTTGATACGATCGAGCGTCGAATATGGTTGGAGGGCATCTTGAGCATTGACGATCAGGTACGCGGAAGAAATGGAAAAGACGGCGCCAGAAGGTCAAGTTCCTATCAGCCGGCCCAATGAGCTCAAAGTTATCGCCAAGCTGGAAGTTAAGGAATTTTTCCATGGTGCGGCTAGCATGGCCGTTTGATATCGAAGCTGGGTTGGCGTTGACATCGAAGCTTGGTTGGCATTGACCAAAGTGCTGTATTTAAAGGCGTTGCCTCGCCGGTGCTAAAGTCAAGAGCTGAACGTTAGACGAAGCACCCTTCCCATCCCCAAGCCTCATCATCTCGGTTCACAGTTCAGACTTCTTCACCATGAAGGCCAATCTCATGATGCTGTTGGCGCCTCTGGCGGCCATGGCAGCACCCACCCCCGACAACAACTTGGAGGCTCGTCAGGCCAGCCAGAGCATCGACACTCTGATGAAGGCCAAGGGCAAGCTCTACTTCGGTGCCTGCACCGACCAGGGCCGTCTCACCTCGGGCAAGAACGCGGCCATTTTGCAGCAGAACTTCGGCCAGGTCACGCCTGAGAACAGCATGAAGTGGGATGGCACTGAGAGCCAGAGGGGCCAATTCAATTTTGGCCAGGCCGACTACCTCGTCAACTGGGCCACCACCAACAACAAGACCATCCGTGGCCACACCTTCCTCTGGCACTCGCAGCTTCCCAGCTGGGTCAGCAACATCCGCGACAAAGCCACGTTGACCACGGTTCTCCAGAACCACATCACCACCATCATGACCCGTTACAAGGGCAAGGTCCGTGGATATGTAAGTTACCTGCATTCATACCCGTCAACATGTGGGCGTAATCGCTGACACGACTCTCCCGACAGGACGTCGCCAACGAAATCTTCAACGAAGACGGCTCCCTCCGCAGCAGCGTCTTCTACAACGTCCTCGGTGAAGACATGGTCTCGATCGCCTTCAAGGCGGCTCGGGCGGCCGACCCGGATGCCAAGCTGTACATCAACGACTACAACCTCGACAGCCCCAACGCCGCCAAGCTGACCAGGGGCATGGTTCAGCACGTCAACAAGTGGGTCGCCGCCGGCGTGCCCATCGACGGCATCGGCACTCAGGGCCACATCAGCTCCGGAGGCGGCAGCAACCTCGCCGGCGCCATCAAGGCGCTTGGTGCTGCCAATGTGAAGGAGGTGGCGGTCACGGAACTGGATATCCAGGGTAATAATGCTGGTGATTATGCTACTATTACCAAGGGATGCTTGAGTGAGCCTAAGTGTGTTGGTATTACTGTTTGGGGTGTTCGTGATCCGGTAAGTGCTTGTCCCCTCCCTGGCGACTGATTGTGATACAGACGACGATGCTGACCATTGCTCGCAGGACTCGTGGAGACCCAATGGCAACCCGCTCCTTTTCGATTCCAACTGGAACCCCAAGGCTGCGTACACCTCCATCGTCCAGGCTCTTCAGTAAGCGAGGCGGGTGGGGAACACTTTGGAGCGTTTGGATCGTATTATCGATCTTGTCCCCACTTCCCAGAAGGGAAACTTCTATTTCTTCTGTGTATCAGGCGTCTGATGTGCCATTCACGTGGTCAAACATATGATATTGTGCTGGGCGGACGGCAATATCAGCATTCGCCTTCGTATCAAGATGCTAGGAGCTGTATATGCAAATGTGGAAGCTCAATCGTTGCTCACACCCTCTTCAATTCGTGTGCTCGAGGATTTCCCGTAAATCCCATCGCGTAAAAGTCATACATGCACTTGGTGTGTTCCAATGGAATCGACCACCTGGATTAAACTTCACATCTGGCAGTCATCCGTCTGGAGATTCAAGCAAGTGACTGTGGTGAATCCCGTCTGTCACCGAACCGAGGGTGTCAATCGTGACTGCCCTATTTGCGACCCGGACACGGACGATGCGGAGACTCAAAATCGATCTGCTTATCCCATCGGGACCGAAGGCCCTTTGATCCCTGCAGAGAATCGCAGTGGCATGAGATGCACCTTCCTGACACACACCGGTGGTCCAGTTCGGGAAGCTTCCTCGAGCCGCTGCGTACCTTCCGCGACAGGGGCATCGAACCTCCCCGTCAATCACTTAGCAGACACTCGGCGAGAATATGCCAGCGACACCAGCTGAGACTCAAATACAAGTCTCAATCGGGTAGAAGGCTTTCCAAAACACCATCCTTGATTTCGTTATATGTGTTAAGTATTGCATTGAACTTCCTTTGTGATGACCAGAATTAAAGCATCTTGCCAGGATTTGGTGCTGCTGGAGGTGTTGGACCTGTGGTTCAAGTGGACCTTATAAAATCACGATATTTGATCCTGGTCAAACATCAGCAAAACAAGCTGCATGGCGCAGCGGAAGCGCGCCGGGCTCATAACCCGGAGGTCACTCGATCGAAACGAGTTGCAGCTAATCATCAATTTCTTTTTTTTTCCCTTTTTCCCTTTTTTCCCCTTGGTTTGTATTCATCCTCTCCGTTGTTTCTTTTTTCCCCGATGTCTCGTTGGGGCTGGATCAATGTATGGTCATGGTCGAGGAAGTTCCAACGCAGCAAACACGAAAACGGAATGGGAGGATCCTTTGCACAACTTCAGTTTCCAAGTGGATCAATATTGATGCCATTGTGCATTTTCCATGTGCAACTAACTGAGTCCATGATCTAGCTGGCATTTCCCAACAACATGTTCCAACTTCGCATCTACATCCTCAGCTTCCCAGCCCAGTTCCTACCTGCCCTAACAACCAAACACCGAAGGACCAGGAACGATGTACGACTTGAAGTTGTTGTAGATCTGCCATCACTTGTTAGCATCAACCTTCCCGCAGGGCCACCACAATGACTACAACGAGGATAGAGACTCACATTAGCAGTATACCCCGGATCCGTCGCCTTGAACGCGCCCGGGATCTTCACCAACGGTCCAGGCTCCTTGTTCCCGCTGCCTCCGGTAACATTAACCTGCGCGCAGCTGATGTAAAACTGCGGCGTGCTGCCCGGGTTGTGAATAGCCAGCGACTGAATTCGCAAGAGATACTCCCCGTTCTTGATGCACGTTGGGATTTTGAAGGTGTAGTCCGCTTTCCCCGCCCATTTTGGTCAGCACTCTTCCATTCCATCATCATCATTTACCGCGAAGAGAAAAAAAAAAAAAAAAAAAAAAAAAAGGAAAAAAAAAAAAACCATACAGCTAGTTCGTGAAGAATGACGGTCGCAATGACGAGTGAACAATTCTGTTTTTCGACGACGGTGTACTCCGGCACAAGCAGAGGCCACATCATCTCGGCAGCCTGGTCGGTGTAGAAAGTGAAGGAGTCACCGGCTTTGACGTCGACGGTGGCGGTGGAGGCTCCGGAGGCGCCGCCGACGTTGCACCGGAGATCGGGTGAGGAGAGAGCGGTGACGGGGCTATTATAGTTTGTGTTTTTGCGCAGGTTTTGGTAGACGGGGAATTTTTGGCCGTTGAGAGCGAATTGTTGGAAAATGTAGTGCGCGGAGACGAGGGGGGCGGAGAGGAGGGCGAGGGAGAGGGTTGTGAACTGCATGGTGGTTTGTGGAGGGGGTACGGTCACTACGGTGGGAACTGAAGCAGCTGGTGATGGTGACTGTGACGGAAGGAGGGTTGGTCTTGCTGATCATGAGACTTTCTCTTGCGTATCAGGGTTTTACGGAACAATTATACTGATCTGTATATATAGGGTTGTGAAAGAGAGACTGGCTTTGTGGTTGCTGCTCTCAAATGCCGAAGGTGGGCATCGTTTCCAGCATTAGAGGTCGGGCATGGAGCGGGCCAGCGGCCACATCGAGACATTTCCGGACTGCTGCTGGAAGGCAACAAGCAATATAAGCAACAAGGAGAATGAGTCAATCTCGATATTGATGGGATATGAGCCCCGTGGGGTGATAGATTGCACCCAGCAGAGAGAGCGAATAGGACAATGGTGAGGTCGGCAGAGTGTGGGTGGGGTTGGGGATTCGACGGCAATAGCAACCCGGTTGTCGTCATGTGCCGGAGGAAGAAAATGCCGTGGTAAGTCCTGTGGGAGTATTTCTGTGAGCCTGCTATGATGCACTTGGAACGCGTGTTCATGATCAGATCCTGGTGTTGAACTTGGACGGGAGTACCTCTATGATTGCTCGGACGCTTGATGGTCGAAACCGTGATCGTTGCGCACAGCCGAATCGAGGAAAAGGACAGCAATAACATAATGTACTAACAGCCTGAGGTAGACAGCACCGCTGGAGTTTGTTACTGCGATATGCATACGTACCCCTACAAAGGGGCTCCACTCTGAGCAACTAACAATTACCGCTAAGCGCCGCTAAAAAGTCTCGGGTGCGGTCGTGACACCGCACAGTTCTTCAACTTGTGTGTGTCTACGGATTTCTCGACTCCAGGCCATCTCAGGGGCATGTGAAGGCGGGCCTATTGACAGTCAAGGTTAGATCTGGTTTTAGTAATATGCGTGGCGGAGGGATAACATAAGGGCTGGTGGTCTTCAAGGAGTAGATGCCAATGAGGAGACCCGGGTCGTTGGACTGTCCATACTCATCAGCATGCAGTTCTTCTGATACCCATACCGATATGTAATGTGTGTACCTTGTAGCTCCCCGGAATACTGTACTTCGTAGGGCTGGCCGTGCATGTCCCACCGGTGATGTTGAGCTGGGCATACTCCATGTAGAGCTGCGCGCCGTTCGTGGATCTGGCACCATGAAGGGCAACCATCTCAGCGCGCAAAAGGTATTGACCGTTGGGAATGCACTTGGGAATTAGAATGACCTGGTTGCCCGTGTTGTCAATAACCTCGTTAGTGGCCCATTTGCCGTTCTTGTAGCCGCCTTCTTGGATCTTGAACCAGCCGTTGCCGACACTGCTGTCGGTTTTGGCATCGGTCACCTTCCTGAGATATGCCATGACCGGGCCCTTTGAGCTTTGTTAGTTATCGTGGGATCATAGGTTGAAGGAAAGTTACTAAACTTGTGGCCGGCGTCCATCACGTCGTTGAGACCAGCTATCAGATGTTAGCCCACGCCTTGTTCTGTTCAACAAAATAGAGGCGAACATTGGAGAGTATGTGTCCACACTGCTTGAACCGTAGACCTGGCAGTCACGTCGATGATCTTGTGTGAAAGGGTCGTTGGGTTTGGAGCCCATTGCAGGCCATATTCTTGGAGTTTACATCGGTTTGCGGCTATTAGCGGAGGTCAGTCCAGAGGTCCCAAAAGCACAACAGCGGCAGAATTTCCTTACAGCATCGTACAAGGGAGTCCAGATGCCATAGGAAACGGCTTAGTGGAGGAGAACAGTCAGCTTTGACTTTTTGCGCGTTTCTCTCGGCTACTGATTTTACTTACGACATGTTTTCCCACCAGCTGTCAACTGAACGAAGATAGTACGGGCGAATGCGCCTGGAAGAATCGCACTAGCCGTTACTCACAAGGAGAGATGCATGGTCGATATGTCTTGATGGTGACTCTCTCGTGCTTGCAATGGATGTTCCAGCTCAGCACATCTTGCCCTTCCTGTAAAGTCTTCTGACGTCTTGTTATATCCATCTTGGAGTCTTCAAGCCTCTGCTCCAGCCCACATGCCGAGCATCATTGCTGTTGATCTTGAAATCGTGAAGCATGATCATGATGGAGATATTGGCCCAGCACGGAAATGGGAAACAGTTCAGTGGTAATCGATGCATCTGGTCGGTCAGAATGTCGACACCTGAAACCTGGCACCTGCCAAACTGCAAGTGCCCGCCCGACTGCACCCGTGTTGTGATTGACGCGGCTCTCCGTCATCCCGATCCATTGATGTTTGAGGATTATTTCGTCGACCGCAACTCGTTTGCCAGTTTTGGTCTTCCATAGTTTATGTCGAAGTCATGTAATGAAGTGCAGGAAATCCAATATCGGATCATGGATTTGCTTCCTTTGTAGCGACCAACCCCAAAAAATGCCCCGCCAAAGGGCAAAAGGTTAGTGCACTATCAGTACAAGTGCTTGTTCCTGTTACAGACGCGATAGCACCACATCTAAGCCTCAAACGGCTTCCGATGCGACATCACAACATCGGCCGAAAGCTTGCCATCTACCAACACTCGACTCCACGTGGATAATCATGGCATATTTATGCCAACAACAAAATGCAGCCTTGTTCCCTGGCCACGCTCTCCGAAAGCCATTCGTTGCAGACACCAGTATAGGGATGGGAAACCTGGAGGATGGGCCGCCGGACCGCGACATCTACTATAAGACGGACACTCTGATATAGCCTGATTGACACAACCATTGGCCCGCTTCCCTTGGAGCTACTTGCGATATCTGGAATTAATGAAGACTGGCAATGGCTTACTGTTGATTGTTAGTATTCGTTTTATCCAAAGTGTGTGCAGATTCGCTGTTCGTTTAACCTTTTCACTCCTTCGGAAGTTCGCGTGCGACGACACTCGGAGGAAGCTTGGCAGGTTTCGTTGGCCTTTCTCTCCTTCAAGGCTCCTTCCTCATCAAACATCAGCACCTTGTGGCAAAAGTTTTTGCCATCCGCTGCATTCCGCCATTACCCGTCTCCAGAGGTCGGTCGAAACGCGTTTGTCCTTCCTTCCCATTTTCAAAACCTCCGCCATCCAAGTGGGCGCTTGCCACTGTTCTAGACGCATGATCTGGTTTCTTCTCATGTCAACCACTGCAACCGAAGGGAAGTGACTGAGATGGACCCAGCAAACGAACATCCCCTTCCTCTTTGAGTGTCCCGCGTTACTCAACATCCGCGTCTAGGCAAATCTGTTTCTCTGGAAGCGGGCGGACAAAAGGCCGGAAGGATACTCACCACACTCATGGCAAGTAGAATGGACTCCTCCACTGTGCTCCCGGTCCTCACGAGGAATCACAAACGTGGAAGTCGAGGCCAGTAGAAGATTGAAGGGACGAGTGAATGTTATGACAATCGAGGGTGGTGATCGGCAATGCTCTCTGATGCACGAGCAGCGCGCCTGCCTGTCAATGTCGTAGCTCGTATCCGTCGGGCCCAAGTATGGAGTCTGGACTCGGCATCGCCAAGCGTTTGGGTCCGGGGAAATTAGAGTACTGTCCTAGGAGTCGTGCGGTCAAGGTTCCATTCTCCGCATTCTCATCCCTCTCGCTTTCTCAAATTTCCATGCGAGTCCTTCATATGGAAGGCAATACCCCTGTCGCCCGCCGTCGGGAAGGCGTGGCTCCCAGTAATGGAGGCAGCCATGGATGACACTCGGTAGTATTTCTACCTGCGTTTGCCCCAGTTCAAGGTTGAGTAAAAGTCGACAAATCTCCGTCTTCAACTCTTCCCAGCCAAGGTCACGCTTCTCGAGTGGCCAGACCGGAAAGATGAAGGTCCTCACCCACCTTGGAGCGACTGCTCTGGCGGTGTCACTGTGTAAGTTGTCCTTCGACTCTCCCTTTGGTGGTTGTTGGCATCATCTGACATCAGTCAACCCGACAGACCTCCAACAATGCGCCGCTCAGATCAACGAACAGTATACCGACCCCGTAAACAACATTACCCTCAGCACCTGGCGACCGGACCCTGGTTCTGACTCCGATGGAAATGCTTCCACTTACGCCTTCGGCTTGGTCCTGCCTCCGGATGCCCTCACCAAGGACGCAAACGAGTACATTGGTCTCTTGGTACGACGCCCTCCACAACTGACTTAGCTTTGGGATGGACATTGGTACTAATACGAGTGCCAGCGTTGTGACATCGGTGCTGCGGCAAGCCCGGGGTGGTGCGGTGTCTCCCACGGCCAGTCGGGACAGATGACGCAGTCCCTGTTGCTCATGGCTTGGGCCTCCAAGGGCCAAGTCTTTACTTCGTTCCGCTATGCGTCCGGGTATAATGTGCCGGGACTCTACACCGGAAACGCCACCCTGACCCAGATCTCTGCCACTGTCAACTCGACCCAGTTCGAACTTATCTATCGCTGCCAAGACTGTCTCGCTTGGAACCAAGGAGGAAGCAAGGGAAGTGTTTCGACCAGCAGTGGCTTGCTTATTTTGGGCCGCGCTGCCGCGAAGGGAAACCTTCAGAATCCGACTTGCCCTGACAAGGCCATTCCTGGCTTCCATGACAACGGATTCGGTCAATACGGAGCGCCCCTCAAGAATGTCCCGCACACCTCCTATTCAGCTTGGGCTGCCCTGGCTACGAAGACTACTACCGCAGACTGCTCTGGGTACGTTTATTCCATGCGCTTTGTTTGTGTACAGCTACTAACGTGTGTCGAAACAGAGCATCCGACCCAGCACCCACTGGAACCGAGCCGCCAGCCGAGCCAACTTCGACAGCGGAGCCCGTTCCCGTTTGCACACCCGCGCCAAGCAAGACATACGACTACATCATCGTTGGCGCCGGTGCTGGTGGTATTCCCATTGCGGACAAGCTCAGTGAGGCCGGAAAAAGCGTGTTGTTGATCGAAAAGGGACCTCCCTCCACCGCAAGATGGAAGGGTACCATGAAGCCCGATTGGCTTCTGGGCACGGACTTAACTCGCTTCGACGTTCCTGGTCTTTGCAACCAGATCTGGGTTGACTCTGCCGGCATCGCCTGTACAGATACCGACCAAATGGCGGGATGTGTCCTAGGTGGAGGAACGGCTGTTAATGCCGGCCTGTGGTGGAAGGTAAGTTGCTTCGATTCTATTGACCCCGCAAGTCATCCACTAACCGCGAACCATAGCCACATCCTCAGGATTGGGACTACAACTTCCCCGAGGGCTGGAAGTCGAGAGATACCGTGCCGGCCACTAACCGTGTGTTCGGTCGCATTCCTGGAACTTGGCATCCCTCGCAAGACGGCAAGCTGTACCGACAAGAGGGCTTCAACGTCCTGGCCGGCGGGCTCAGCAAGAGCGGTTGGAAGGAGGTGATCCCCAACGAGGCATACAACCTGAAGAACCACACCTTTGGTCACAGCACCTTCATGTACGCTAAGGGCGAGCGAGGTGGTCCTCTGGCAACATACCTCGTGGCGGCGGCAGCTCGCAAGCAGTTGACTCTTTGGACCAACGTCGCTGTGAGAAGGGCAGTTCGTAACGGAAGCCGTGTCACTGGTGTTGAGCTCGAATGCTTGACGGATGGTGGTCTCAGCGGAACTGTCAACGTGACCCCTAACACTGGCCGCGTTATCTTTGCTGCAGGCACTTTTGGTTCCGCCAAGCTTCTCCTTCGCAGTAAGTTATCATGAAAAATGACATTGCATTGGATGGCTTGTTTGCTGACAGGTACAACACAGGCGGCATCGGACCTACCGATCAGCTTGAGATTGTCAAGGAGTCGACGGATGGCCCAACGTTCATTTCCAAGGACCAATGGATCAACCTTCCAGTGGGCTACAACCTCATGGATCATCTCAACACTGATCTCATTGTCACCCATCCTGATGTCGTCTTTTATGACTTCTACGAGGCTTGGAACACGCCCATTGAAGGTGACAAGAGCGCATACCTTCAGAACAGATCTGGAATCCTTGCCCAAGCTGCTCCCAATATTGGTCCTTTGGTACGTGGCATCAGACGTAGTGCGCTCGATCGGGTCTTGCTAACAAGTGGCACTGCAGATGTGGGATGAACTTAAGGGCTCAGACAACATCGTTCGTACCCTGCAATGGACTGCTCGAGTGGAGGGAAGTGACCAGTACACCACCTCGAAGAACGCCATGACTCTCAGCCAATATCTCGGAAGAGGTGTTGTTTCCAGAGGTCGGATGACCATCTCATCTGGTCTGGACACCAATGTGGCCGAGCACCCATACCTCCACAACGATGTCGACAAGCAAACTGTCATTCAGGGCATCAAGAACCTCCAGGCAGCGCTGAATGTCATTCCCAACATCTCCTGGGTCTTGCCTCCCCCGAACACGACTGTTGAGTCATTCATCAACAATGTGCGTTGCCCTCTTTGCCCACCGCTGTGTAAATCATACTGACAACTCGGTACCTGTAGATGATCGTTTCACCCTCCAACCGTCGCTCAAACCATTGGATGGGAACTGCTAAGCTTGGCAAGGATGATGGCCGTACTGGAGGGAGCGCTGTCGTTGATCTGAACACCAAGGTGTACGGTACCGACAACCTCTTTGTTGTTGACGCCTCCATCTTCCCTGGCATGACCACCGGCAACCCGTCGGCAATGATCGTGATTGCCTCGGAGCATGCTGCACAGAGAATTTTGGCCTTGAAGCCGGTGCCATCTCTGCCTGGCGGCAAGGGCAAGGGCAAGTGGAGAAGATGAGCTGCGACAAGGAAGATGAAGCAAATGTCATTGTTGTCGTAGGCAAGGTGTCGGTATTTGAGAACGGATGTATACTTAGCATATGTTACCAAATCTTGGAGCTCAAAGTCAGCTATTGGAAAATGCCAAACCTCTGCATTTGTTATTTTTGACGTCTCTTTTCTCGTTACGATATTTCCAATGGGCCTAGTGCTGTTTGCGAGTGTCCATGGCGACCCATCGTTGTGGTGTTCAGATGTTGGTGATTGTGAGATCTGTCGGAGTGGGACTTTTAAAGGCTGTTACAGCACGCTCAATCATCAAGGAATGATTGATAGCCGTTTGCCCGGCTAGCTCAATCGGTAGAGCGTGAGACTCTTAAGGAGTTGCTCCGTAATCTCAAGGTTGTGGGTTCGACCCCCACGTCGGGCTCAATTCCCGTCGTTCCAACTTCTTTTTGCATTTTTTTCAGGATGAGTTCTGTACTTTGAGAGTGCATTATACATGTTTTTTTTTTTTTGTTTTTGTTCTCTTCCTTTATTTACCCTTTGTGTCTCAAAGACCTTTTGTGTTGTTCAATGTTACGGCCGTGGCATATTTCCTTCCGCTGCTCGACTGAAATTTTTATGCCTGAAACCATCGTGGATTCTTGGTTGTCTGTGTGCATGCACTGCGTTTGACTTGAATTCCGCATCCTCCAGGCATTACTTTCGAGATCTCCTCCTCGCAATGTTAGAAGCTAGCGGCTCAAACATCAGATTACCTACACATTAAAAACTGGAAAGGATTCAGAATCAGTCTACAAGGAGGAGTTTCGCAAAGAAGCTTCAGTTCGGTGGAGGTTGCTGACCGGGATGTTCCCTGAATGCTGCAGGTCCTGGTCCTGAACGTGCACTAACACTTGAATCATGTCTTCTCGGAAGACAACGCTTTCTTGTCGTCCAAAACAACAGCGTGCATTTTTGTGAAATAATCTTTCCATACACTCTATTCTATCTGATCTCAATTCTTATCTATTGCCCTCTTACAGCTTCTGAAAAGCGCATAGCTACAGCACGAATCATCGTGCCGAAGCCCGCGGGACAGATTGGACCAGGATGTTAAGGAACGTGCAATGCACTGGACTTCTGAGTCGACGTCAACCTCAACTTCTTTCCTTTTTATCTGTGCAGCTTACCCGTCGAATCTCGATAAAATGAGTCTCAATAATCACCACAGGCAGAAGCCAAATCTCACAAGACAAAGCATCAGTGTTAACGTGGCGAGGTGTGGCTGTGTCGCAAGTCCGAGGCGGGTAATGAGGGGTCTCGGGACGGATTGCGCCTCGCAAACCGGGGAGGTACAGCCGGGGTAAGATGACATCTGGGGGTCGATCAAATGCATGACCGCGGCACTACCTGCGCCTTCCATGCACCATATTCAGGGGAAATGGGGTATGTATAAAACCATTTGGATTCTACAAGCTCGCCATACTCACCTCTTGTTTTCTGGCGATTCACCGTCTCACCCCCTATTTCCTCCACCATGCCCCAGGCCGTGATTGAAGCAAGTCCGGACCTGGCGATAGAGCTTGACGTTCCCAACCGGGAATACAACCCGGGCGAGACCATCACCGGCCGCGTCTTCCGGCGGAGCCACGTCGTGTCCTCCGAGGCCGTCGTCAGCATCAAGCTCTACGGCCGCACCAAGGTGCGCGTCGACTACACCACCAACAGCGGCAACGGCAGCCAGCACCATACCGTGCGCACGCGCTTCAACCTCCTCGGTTCCGGACCAGCCTTCTACAACACCATCTTCAAAGGGCCCATCCACATCCCGCCAGACGGCAGCAAAACCGAATCATGGCCCTTCTCCTTCTCTCTTCCCTTCGGCCCCGTCGACCCCAACAGCATCCGTGAGGGAGCCCACAATAAGCAGAAACACTCCTTCCTCCCCATTGATCCCCCAGACCATATCAGCTACCCCTTACCTTTCACCTTCTACACCAAGGTCGGCTCCTACTGGGCCAACGGCATCGAGGCCTACGTCGAGTACGTCCTCCAAGCCGAGTTCTTCGAGGAGCACACCTCGCGCTTCTCCAGCTCTCCCTCGGCGAAGAAGACCGCCACGGCGGTTTTGCCGATAACGCTCCGCCCACCACCTATCCCCCCTCTGCTACCGGACGAGTGGCGCCTCGGCCGCTGGGTCAAGCGCGAAGGCGTGCGCACGCAGCGGTTAATGCCCGAGTTTGCCGACAGCGAGGAGTTAACCTTCAAACAGAAAACCCTCAAGCTGTTGCACTCGTCCAAGGTGCCCAAGTTCTCGTTTGACGTTTTGGTCATTTCTCCCGGGGTGATCCAGCTGGGGAGTGTTGATCCGGTCCCGTTCCGGGTGGCGGCTGTACCGCGGCTGGGGCAAGCGGATGAGACGAGCGAGGAGGTGAGGGAATTGGAGAGGACGCCGATGGTTAGCGTGGTTAGTTTGAAGATGGTGATCAAGGCGAGGACGGAGGTGAAGGTGGCGAGTTCGTTGGTTTGGGATCGGTATACGGATCGGACGGATAAGTTTTTTGAGTGGAGTTGGACGTCGAAGGAAGGGGAGGAGGGGATGGCGTTGCCGGTTTGGGATAGGGGGTTGGCCGCGGGTGCGGGTGCGGGTGCGGGTGCGGGTTTTGGGGACGAGAAGAGGAAAATGATGGAGAGGGAGGGATTGGGAGGTGGAGGAATGAGCTCAGCTGGGGGTGGTGGTCCTGCTGCTGTTGCTGCTCCAAATGGAGAGCCGCCGGCTCGAGATATCGGAGCTGAGCTGGGGTTGAGGTTCAACCCGACTGAACTGGCGTATAGAGGTGGGCCGGCCAAGATGAGTGCGATCCTCTACCCGGATTTCACGACGTATAACATTCGGCGGACGCATGAGCTGAAGTGGGAGATGGTACTCGCCGTCGCCAAGGAGACTGTCAAGGTATCGAATGAGCATTTAGTCAGGTTTGTGGCGTCTTGGACATGATTTTTCCTGATAGTTAAGGTTGCATGTACTCCTAATATCGAGATGATGCATGGACCCCGAGCAATCGTTGATTTCCACCTCTAATGAGCTTTGGATTATTCGTCATGCATGTTTTACTGGCACTGCGCTTAAGAGGCCTGTTCTTGGATGCCCCCCTGGGGAGGAACATCGACATCTACACCCGCCTGCCGTACCCGTAATCGCCTGCGAGGTTGAGTCCGAGAAAGAACGAAGCCCAGGCATGATCTTATCAGGAGTACGCTAGGCATCTCTTCTTTCGATTTAAGCACTGAGAGCAGGCCCTACCGTGAATCTGATTGTGTGCTCCTTCATGCCTTCCACAATGACCTGGAATCGAAAGGTTGTCAAACAAGACAGTGCTGTGGTTAGGCTTGGAAGGGGTCCGAGGATTGTAGGTGAGAGAGTTGGGAGGGGAACCAGTGATGCATTGACCATTGTTGACATCGTCCAAAAAGAGACCACTTCTTGGCCATTGAATTGGATCGCAACAAATGAAGAGGCTCTGTGGCTGCGGGTAGTTATTCTCTATTTTCCTATCAACCAGCGTGCCTCTATGTGTGCTAGAACCCGCGAACTCGTCTTCCTCTATTCATCTATTATTCAATGTTTTTTTCACGATTTCTCTTCCCCGACCTGCAAACTCCGTGTTGTTGAACCCGAGTACTTCATGCCTGACGTTCAACGAATGAGTACTGCATGGCTGACGTTGCAATCGTCCTCGCCCTTTAGTTCGCGGATGCAAATAACTGCGTGGGACTGCAACTCCCGCACCTTATAACTGAGGCTCGAGGGTTCTGGAATGGCGTGGCCGCGACGATGCCCAGCCCGTTCCGAGCAATTTGCTCGACGGAAAGTCCTGTCTTCAAGTACAAAACTCTGCAGATCATCAAAGACACCCGGGGGGGGGGGGGGGGGGGGGGGGGGGGGGAAAAGTCGGG